>JAOYSI010030979.1:4220-16640 GCA_025775065.1 Hiodon alosoides
CCGGCGGTGCTGAAAGGCCGGGGAGGTCGGTGGGCGTTGTCCACGGTCCTGAATCTTCCTCCTGCGAGGGAAGGTGACCCTTCCCGGCTGTGTTCATTAACTGAGGGCCCACAGGCCTGGATCGGAGTGCAGAGCCGTTTGAAACGCTGTTCGAACGCTCAAGGCGGAGTGATTCGTTTTAATTTAGAATCAGGTTTCCGTCCCAGGGAATTGTCGGAAAAGCCGCAACAAAGGAGAATTTCCCTGACAAAATCTGCTTGAAGAAACGTTAATTACTGCATGTCGGGCCACGGACGGCAATTAATTTGATTGGACCTTTTGCAGCAGCCCTTTTCGGTGGCTAAATATGTAGCAACACCTTTAAACAGGAGTGTGATTAACGACGCTATCCCCGCTATCCCAGTAGCAGCCGCGGTGGGAATCGCCAGAGCAGTCGTTTTTAATTTGCTTCCTTTAATTATCAATAAACTACTTCTCCTACTCCCCTGCGCCAGCCCCAACAAACAGACCAGGCAAATCCAAATTACGTCGCGACAAACACGGGCTGGAAATTAGCAATTCTAATGTAATCTGGTCGACAGAGACAATGGTTCAAGTGCTGCGTCAGGTTAATTAGGCATCTGGCTTTTGAAATAATTGAAAACAGTGGCGAAACGTGTGGCAAACATAACATACCTAGACAATGATGCCTAGGAAACACGCATAATTAATACTACATGCTATTGCTCTCTTGTTAGACACCCTAGTACACATACAGTGTGAGGGAACGAGGTGGGCGGGCCATGTAAATCTGAAAATCCGTTACTACCGCAATTACACCTGCGACCACAAAAAACATCCCGGTGTTCATGAAAGTAGATAATGGCAGAGAGCCCTAGGAGTCTGCAGCGGAATGCAGGGTAGGCGTTTTCCTTTACTAGCCCCGGGGTAACAGAAAAATCTGGAGTTGTATCATCTGGCTTTGCCTAAACAGAGTGAAATCGAGATTGCGTCTCGGCTGTCTGGCGTGGTCACCTGACTGTTTGATGACGTGTCACGTTCTGGCTAGGTGCCTGCGCGGGAAGGTTGTCCTCGGCCATGGAAATCGCTAAATTCGAGTAACAATGGCGCACAGGCAGTAAACGTGAATGAATGAAAATAGCTTCTAAATGATAACGAGAGATGTACCTGAGAGGCGAAGATGAGATTAAAACCTTACCATGTTTAGATTTCTGAATCTAAAAAGAACAAAGTAAAAACATTGGTGTGGATTGATGTGTTATAGTCTCAAATTTCACAGACAAACAAATGGTTTAAAATGTTACCCGTGTGGAAACAAATCAATGAGGCTGCTTCAGTGGCATGGAATTTGACTGATTTGTATTTCTTTCACTGTGGGGTTATGTCTGCATTACGTTGAATTTCCTGCGTTTATTACCTCACAAGACGCTTCCTCGGTTTTATCATCATCTCTGATGTTTTGCCAGACTCTGGTCTGCCCACTAAAAGCGGGGTTGACTCACAGGGCTTTCCGACCGTTTAGCAAAAGACGACTTAATTCCATAGCTGCCGACCGACTGTTCACTCAGAAAGCATGAATACACAAAATGTACAGCAATAATGATGCAAATAACAATAATAATAATAATAATAATAATAACGGGGATGATGGTAACTAAACACCAAATTCTTTCAGCTGTATTTTTAAATTCAGCCACAATTTTTAGTCTTCCTAATCAATTCGCTCAGCAGGTGCCTGAAAAAAAACATTGGTGCATTATCCTTAATTTGTCCACCTGGATATTGAAACAATTAGTGCAATCTCCTCAATTCAAAGGAACGCCAACTGTGTCCCTGTGGAGACAAGAAACTTAACGGCAGGCATCAATATAAATGACTGGATACAATATCATTCCATTGGTTTAAAAGTTATACAGTTTTAGAGAAAGTAAAATGTGTTATTTTACACGCCGCGTTTTTGTAACACCGACCATTGTGGCATTGCCTAGCAACTGTGAAACCGGGGTAACCAAGTACCCAAGTAGCTACACACTCCCAGGAAAGGCAGCCTAAGCCTTGAATTAAGTCCTGCAGAGATGTGTGAAAATGCTTTGCTTTTGAACCATAAGGAGACGGCAAGGCCGGGTGGAAGAGTGTTTAGTGTAATCTCAGCACCGGCCCAATAAGCTGGCCTTGAAACCGGGGGTATTCTCCCACCTTACCGCAACTGTCGGTAATCTCCGGTGAACCCAGGAGAGGTCCTTATTGCTTCCATGTTGGAGGGTCTAGGACAGGTTTTAATGGTCTTCAGGTTCCCCTCCCTACGGTGAAACCCCTCGGTGCTAAACCTATTATACTGGCTGCGTGGCCTGCAGTGCGTAAAGGGATGGGTGGCTGGATTCATGAACATTACGACTGTGATCTTTTTTTCAGGCAAGATTATGATGTAAGGGTTGAAGTGGAGGTTGGCCGTTGACGACAGCTGGTGACTAAGCCAGAAACGATATTTCTGGGCTGGCAGTACTGTTGGCAAGCTTCTACAGTTTTCTATAATAATAAAAAAAACCGCAACAACAACAACGCAGTAACCTACATTATCAAGAAAAAACAAGCAATATGCATATACATAGAAATATTTTATTTTTATGGCACTAAATCAAATTAAATCGATCAAAATACAAAGGAAGTCAATAAGCCTTGTTCGGCTGCAGGAAAGAGTATACAGTCCATTGCGAACAATCCAAGTTAGTGGTATTAAGTTCTGTGGGAATACACCCACACAACAACCCGGAGCCCCAACAACAATGGAAGTGGACTACTCCAGACAGGATGGTAACTCAAAGCCTTCACCTGCGACTTGATGCTCCAGCCCCAGCGCAAGAATGACTTCTTCTTCTAACTGCGGAGCCATGTGCCTGCAAGCAATCAACTAACTCTAACAACTCAATGTTATGTAACAATGTAAAGCGCAATGTAGCGATGTGACACATAACATAACAATGTAACGTGCAATGTAGCGATGTGACACATAACATAACAATGTAAAGTGCAATGTAGCAATGTGACACGTAACATATCAATGTAACGTGCAATGTAGCGATGTGACACGTAATGAAACAATGTAACGTGCAATGTAGCGATGTGACACGTAATGTAGCAATGTAACATGTAATGTAACAATGAAACAAGCAATGTAGCGATGTGACACATAATGTAACAATGTAACATGTAATGTTTTCATGGAACATGTAATATGTAATGGAGCAATGAAACTTACAAATAACCCCCACTGGCTGCAACCCTTGTAACGGTATTGTTTACCATATTAAAAGACATGCAGTAATTATGTATTTTTTTTAAACATACACATTCTATCAATTAATTGCGCAATTAGAGACAAACTGTGTTTAAAAAGGCTCACTGCTGTGTCCACCAATTACAGCATTGTACACCGCTAGCAAAAGTACCGTGCCGCTTTATTGCATGTTCATGACACATTCAGTAAGTTCTCTGAATTTCCCCGTCACATAGCAACAAAGCCGTGTCCATGGAAACAGATTTTAACTAAAATTAAACTTATTTATATCTTTTTCCTAGGGAAACAGTAATACCTTAATTATATAGGTGTAAAATAATTAATTTCCGATTGTAAGAAAATGAATAGGAGCAAATTAGGAGAGTTGCATTTAAAAAAAAATGATGAGTTTGTATAGACTATAATTGATTTTTATGGTTAAAAGGTTTAAAACGGAATAGGTTTTAGAGAACCATCTTTCCATTCTGTACAGCTTTCAATCCAACATTATGTGAAATGGCTGCTGGCTGTGCAATAATCTCCATTAATAAGTTAATAAGTTTCAGGGTACTTCAAGGATAATTTTTTTAAGAGAAGCATTTGAAAATAAATGAGACACCCAACTGATTTTAAATTGCTTGTATGATGGAAAGATGTTTTTCTGAAAAGCTCAAAAGAGTGCAAGAACTTTTGAGCCTGGATTATAGGTCCTCCGTGGAGAATAGGCCCTCGGTGGAGAATAGGCACTCTGTAGGGTTTAGGCCCTCCGAAGGGTATAGGCCCTCCGTGGGGTATAGGCCCTCCGTGGGGTATAGGCCCTCCGTGGGGTGTAGGCCCTCCGTGGAGAGTAGGCACTCCGTGGGGTGTAGGCCCTCCGTGGAGAGTAGGCCCTCCGTGGGGTATAGGCCCTCCGTGGGGTATAGGCCCTCCATGGAGAATAGGCCCTCCGTGGGGTATAGGCCCTCCGTGGAGAATAGGCCCTCCGTGGAGAATAGGCCCTCCGTGGAGAATAGGCACGCCGTAGGGTATAGGCCCTCCATGGAGAGTAGGCACTCTGTGAAGTATTACTCCATTAACAAATTAAGAACGTCCAGACACTTGTTTGCGTTGATGGTTGTTTTTCTAGGAGCAGACTCCCATTCTTTCCTCACACACAAACGTTCAGTGGTTGACTGCCTGTCATAGAATCTAATGACGCCTGTTTTGACTGTAAAATGTGTAAAATAGGGTTTGCGTTTCTGTTGCAGCCAACGCATTTCAACTCTACATGTTTCTTTGTATACAAACACATTTCAATCACCGTTACTCCTATCACGTAGTGATGAACATAAGTGAACAATTCGACCACGAGCAAATGAGAAGCATCATTGAGAAATGAGAAGCTTGTTTTCATTTCTCAAATCTTAATATTCAGGCCCTGTCTCTTTGTTTCTTACCAGCCTTAGAGCAGTTGTTAGTCCACGATACTTACTCACGGAGATGTGACGTGAGGCTGTCTGTTACGCCTGCTGAGGCGTCTTTGTGCTGGTGGCGCGACAGTGACAGTATCGTCATCTTCATCAGACACAAACGAGAAGTCTAACAGCTCCGGGTTGCGCTGCCTGAAGAATGAGGAGTTCTCTGATCTCTGATCAGTGTTGGGTCCTGTGTCGTTGGACGTCGTTGGGCTTTACTGGGCTTAATTTGGCGGTGTAGCACAATGTCGACTAGAGCGAGAGTTTTAGGCGTGGCGTGTCTGCGTTTGTCCGAGTTAGCCTTCATCTTCCTCTTCATCTTCGCCTTGTTGTCCCGCTCTCGAATTTCACAGTCTGTGCCACCTGGCTTGGTGAGGCCAACTGCTGAAACCTGATTTTTTTCCCCCCTGTGAAACCTCGCCTCAGCAGGTGTCTCTGTGGTTCCTGTGGTGTGAAACGGTCCTCACGGAGGAAGGTGTTGAGGTACTGTCCACATGGCACGCCTTGCGTTCCCGCCACCCAGATACGGTAGCTTTGTCGATGGTGCACATAATCCGCTCTGCTGTAGTTAGCACCTGGCCACAAGGTTGTCGTCTTGCAGCGGCGAAACCCTAGGTAGGTTAGGGTTCGCAAATTCAGTCATTGGGTCACCATCGAAAGGAGGACCATTGTCTGTTTTGACAACTCTGGGAACCCCCGAACCTCTTCTCCACGACTGGAACGACTACATTGGTGGACGTTGAGTGAACAACCTCCACAACTGTAGAAGACAAGCAAGAAGACTCATCTATATTGGCATGTAGATACTCTCGTATGGGAAGAGGAACATGCAAATCTACACTAACCCTTCTGGTGACTTTTGGAATGCTTCTGAGTGAGAGACTGGGGTGATTGCTTGACTTGCTAACCCGATGTTAACCGTTGCGCCTGCTTATTAGTCTATGGAGGAAAACCGTACCTTAGTTCCGAGAAGCGAATCAGTCTTCACAATGCCTTGATGTCCCTCATGGGCGAGCTAAAGTGCTCTGCTTTGTAGAGCTAGGGGATGATGATCCTTGTTGCCTTTGTAAGATATCATTGTTGGTTGACACCGTTAGCTCAATACTGTTTCAGCGAAGCAGTCCCCAGCTTCAGAGAAGGTGGCTTGGGCCTTGGACTGTTCCAGACCGTCTCCAGTGAGTTGCCATATATGTACACATGAAAGTGTGCCCAACGCCACATGATGGATAGCCTGTCGCATTCTGTTTTCCAGTAGCGTCTGATCATGTCTCGGAGCGTGTGACTGGCGTATGCTAAAGTGCATCTTTCTCCCTCTGCTTTCTGGCCGAGAATTTCTGGTCCCTCATCCCACTGCCAAAGACAGAACATCCTTTGTCGTGAAGAAGTCCAATAGTGGTACAAGGATTTGCATAGTCCTGAATGAACGTGAGCAGGAGTTGGCCATGCCAAGAACCGACATATAACCAGATAGGTAGCTGTTTCAAATTCCTACACTTGAGCTGGGACCTTCACATGAATTGATTCGGTAAATTTGATCAAAATGGTTCACTCTGTGACTAGCTCTGGCAAACAGCATTAGCTAAAGAAATAATGGCTGTTAGCATGTTGTTTAGAGAACTTTGACTTTCTTCAAACAGGGAAAGTTATGTATACCCTGAGCAGCACAAGCTAAGCTGAAACAGAACTACAGATTGCTGCCTCTGAGAAGCTAAACTAGCAGACAAGTTGTCATGTTTCTCCACACACTCCAATAAATCCAACAGTTTCCAGTTGCACTACAACTTGTTTTAAAAGCACTGCAGTCCCAGCAGACAAACGTGCATACTGCAATGCTTCACAGGAGGACGATTAAATTGTGAGATGCTGAATTTCG
Source organism: Hiodon alosoides (assembly GCA_025775065.1). NCBI lineage: Eukaryota > Metazoa > Chordata > Actinopteri > Hiodontiformes > Hiodontidae > Hiodon > Hiodon alosoides. The sequence continues at coordinate 10,822 of JAOYSI010030979.1, forward strand.
CAGAAATGGAGGGAAAGACAGACAGTCGTGATCCGTGGGGTACCAGGGTGAAGCTCCGTTCTTTTTCCTTGGTGATCAGCGTGCAAAATGGCTTTCGTCTCCTCAATGCCGCAATCTGTGTGAGCCACTCCCGCTGTTGCCTTGGCGCAGAGTCAGGCATTCGCTCATCGCCGTGGCGATTCCTTTCTTCGGTGCCTCTAGGTTGTCTTAGCCGCCACAACTCGAGGTTAAAGACGAGAACAGATGCGCGGGAGAAGTCCCATCTGTGTTTTTTTGGGGGGGTTTGTGGGGGAGGGAGGTGGTTTATAGCGATGGTCACGTAGTTCTGCACCAGCTTGCCTGGTGTCTCTGTAATGGTTTGGTGAGCCTATGTGCTTCAAACAGCTTTAGCAGTCTTTCGCCGATTCCAAAACATTCCTCGGGCGTTCCTGACTTGGTTGGCAGGAATCTCTGTCGGAGCTGCGAAGCACCGTGTGTGATAAGTTAATTCTGAAATTGTGTTATTAAAAGAAAAATACCTCTTTTAACATCTCTATGAAAAAGGCTCATGGATTTAGGAAGAGATATGAACAACAGATACATCTGTGAAAGCCAAATCCATTCACATAATAAATACGTTTACTGTATACTCTCTCTCTCGCTCTCTAATATATACATATATATATATATATATATATATATATACACACATGTCAAGTTACCTCAACCTTTATTTGTTTGGTGTAAATTCCAGCCACCGGATAAATATAATAACATTTAATGATGTATGATTTTCCGAGAAGGAACAGCTACTCCTCTGTGTCTGAGGATAAGAAAAAAAAGCAAAGCTAGGCCCATCATTAAGATCCGATATGATGCGGCCGGTGTTAGTCGCGCTGATGCCATCCAAGCCAACATTCCTCGGGGTGCAGATTGTCCACCTTGGACTAAACTTGTCACCGATAAGAGGAAGAGAAATCCCAGAAGCCTCTGGGGAAAAGCGGCAACCTGGCAAATTGATGTTGTTTTCTTCCTAATGACAGGAATCAGGGGCATTATTGCATCATGGGCATCGGTGGGCTGATCCAAATTGGCCAACAGGTATTTTTTAATAAAACGAACGATAAAGGTCACACAGTGAACGATGAGATAATTAATTAACCAATCATAGACTCACGGAGCTGTGTTGCTGTACATTAATCGTATTGAAGATTTTTTTTTTAAACATCTTTTTTTTTTTTTTTTTATGTGACAGACACGTTTACATACATAACCAGAACTATTGTCACATCACGTCCTCGCTCTGTGTTTGTGCCTGTTTATTCACACATAAACAGAGAGAGAGAGAGTGAGAGAGAGAGAGAGCGAGAGAGAGAGAGAGAGTGAGATTTTAATCCCGTTTTTCAAAAATCTTTGATTTTATTGATTGATTAGGGCGGTGAATCCGGTAATTGCATACTCTCAAGCAGTGGAGTTAAAGCCGGATCAGACGGCGTGTAATTAAAGTCCCCACGCTCTTGTGACAAGCCTAATCAGAGGCCCCTGACTGCCGGGAGACCCCACGCCGGCCAAACCAGCTGATTCCGCAGCACCCCGCGCGGGTGACAAGGTGTTATTTTAACAGCGTGAAAACAAAGTGAGGCGGGCCCAGAGCCCAATCCGTGCAGCTGCCCAACCAGCACATTTAGACACAGTCCCACCTGCTCGGCGCTAGAGAAAGACACACCAGCACCTGCTAAGCTGAATATGCAGAACGCTCTCTGCAATGGATTGGTTTGCATTGTTTACACATGCAGCCTCTTTTAACGTTTAATTTGATTACGAGGTGCAGAAATATTTCACCGCACACATTTAAAGGCGGTTGGTTTGGTTTCTCACGCACAAAGTATTCTACTTCTCCTAATATCCACTTTGAGACAAAGTGTAGACAAAAACGCATGTAGACTGCATCAATGAGCCTGAAACGTCTGCATTGTGATTTTGACCATAGACATACAGGGGTGTACCTTTAGGCACACCTGAAGTGGTATAAGTCTGGAGTTGCTCTGATCCAGAGGATTCTAAACCAATGGAATCCTGGCGTATAATTATAACCACATGGTTTCACTTGAAAGCTTGTGCCTTTATACTGGTAATGACTGTACACTGATAGTTCTGAAAGCTGCAAATTAGCATGATAATGGCCGTGTGTGACTTCCGCTGCAACTCTGTCACGGGTGCCTGCAGACGGCGGCTCTGCGAGGGGGACGGGCGAAACATGGGCACGGGTCAAATCCCTCATATCGATTCACCAGTCAAATGGCTTCGTGTGGATGAAGGGTGAAAATCCTCCAGGGCAGAGAACCGTGCAGGGAACCCACCTCCCAGAAAAACAGAATCCATAAAATAAAACCGCAAGGCTTGCTTTTTTGCCTGCGTTTCTCAAAACCTGGACATCCGCCGTGACCTTGGGTTCTGTTCACAAGGACGAAGGCCTCATCAAAAACAGAGGCGTGTCCCCGTATTGCGGGGTGCTGCGGGGCGCACCTGGGACCTAAATGCCGTAAACCCCCGTACATTAGCACCTGCGTTGTTGTATGTTCAGTGCGGGAAGCCCCAGGACATATAAAGCAGCTGACTGAATCCAAGTCTTTTTAAATGAAGAATAAAAATGTAATTCCTAATTTCTTAAGTGCCAAAGGGATGAAGTGGGCTTTTAGTCAGGTGAGCCTTTAACATTTGTCCTATTAGATGGGTGCTACTCCTGGGTCTTGAAACATCCGAATAGGTGATTTTGAAAGGGGGAAAACAGGCCACTCAGACACAGGCTTAGCCACATAACCCCCCCCGCCCACGTGGACCCTCTCAACCCAAGAGGCACTGACACTGAGAAACTATTCCAAATATTGCCTTACAGATCGTATTACAATTCAAATAAGTTCAGGTTATTTAAATTGAGGAACGGCGACCAGCCGAACCTGACATTTCCATGACAATTATCAATACCCCCAGGGCCGTGTTCACACCAGGGAGATAACTCACTGAGTGAGGCAATAGACGGGACCTTTATTAAGCCAGGGCTGGATGGAAGAAACTCATTTCCATAACTTCCATCCCCATTACCTTTGCTTGTTTTTGTACCTTTCATTTTATTCAGATTTTACTTTATGACATCATGTCGTGTCTTTCATACATTAGTCTGGAAAAGCTTTGACAAAACTGCGTACTGTGGCCCATAAAGCCCCAGCCACAAGAAATACAATACTGCAAAACCAGTTCACACACGAGCACATTTCATCTTTAATCTCACCGGTGAAGAAGCAGCAGAAAACTGGCAATCCAGAAACACGGTTAAAAAGGCCATGGTAGACAATGTGGGGCCAAATCCATCATTGGGTAATAACTTCCCCATAAAGGTTCCCTAATGGATATGGACGTTTCCTCTGTCAGGGGCCAGACGTCGTGGTGAACTGCCATCAATATTTTGATACTGTTTGCCCGAACCGAAGAATTACCTACATCTCAAAAATGAAAACGTTTTTTCATGGCTTGGCTAATCGTAAACACTGTTCATTTAAAAACGTGTTACTACGCACTGTATGTTTTCTGGAGAACTAGTGAGGATGAGGATAACTTGATGTCCAGTGTTCCACAGATTACCCTTTGGAGCTTAATGAAGAGGTCACAGAATGTGATTTTTCAGCCAGTGGCAAACTGGTTCACTTATTCTATAAATTCAACCTCAGGAACCAACCGTCCCGGTTTTTCTGCCTCTAGAATCTATCAAGATATCTGGATGGCTTCGTTTCCTGGCCCCAGCCCAGTAAAAATTCTCCCAGCAGCAACCTATCTCAGTTCTCAAGGACTTATATATTGTTGAATTGACAAGCACAAGAAAAAACACTGTAACAGGGGTTTTATTAAAAAGGTAAAATCAGATGCTGCCAAAGGAGAGAAATTTAAACCTGTCTTTAACACCACCAGGGAGTTAGACTGCTGACCAATCTCCGACAGAATTACTTGCAGCTGACTAATTCCCAAACAGAATTACACGAAACCACACCCCCCCAATAAAATAGCTGGCCAATCCCCCAACAGAATCCCCTGACGTGTAGCTGCCTTCTCTGACTCTGCACGGTCAAGGTTGTTAGAGAGAGAAGAGGACAGTGGGGAAAACACTGATTCTATTATATAGGAAACATTGAAAACTATCATTGTGGAGCTTTAATGATACTAAACACAATTGCCCTTTATGTTCTTGGGCTACAAATTTATACTCAGGATGCACAGGAAGCAAACTTTGATAATGTTGGGCGGTTTTTCACCAACAGTACAGATATGGTTCTGTTATTGTACATCGTGCTGATCATGTTTGTTGGGGAGGAAGATTGGCAGGGTTTATTTTTATGGCTTTCTGTTAATCACTCTTAGTCATTAAGGTCTCCCGCTGTGAGAAACTCACAGACCTGTTTCTGGATCAAAAAGAAAGAAATGAAACGTCCCCAAGAACAAGACCCTTGTCCCTCTGTTTTGAGCACCAGGACACTAGTCCAATCCCTTCATCCATCGGGTGGGATGCTCTCACAACCGCAGCACACCGATGGTTCTGGCCGCCACTTCTCTAAGCAACTGCTCACACAACCGACTCCGCATCTTAGTTCCCCGAGGCCTGGGATGTCCTACTGCCTGGAATGACCTTCTGCCTGGGATGTCCTACTGCCTGGAATGACCTTCTGCCTGGGACGTCCTTCTGCCTGGGACATCCTTCTGCCTGGAATGTCCTACTGCCTGGAATGTCCTTCTGCCTGGGACGACCTTCTGCCTGGGATGTCCTTCTGCCTGGGATCTCCTACTGCCTGGAATGACCTTCTGCCTGGAACGACCTTCTGCCTGGGACGACCTTCTGCCTGGAATGTCCTTCTGCAAGCGGATTTATCGGGATGTGTGCGCATCGCTAACTGTGACAGAAAAGGCTGTGTCCACTCCCCGCAAAAACGCATAGGTGCTGGACTTTGCTTGCCCCTTTAGAACTGCTGTTACGTTCAGCTGAGAGTGTCAGGCTGACACTCTGCCAGAATTAAGTCTCATAAATGCATCTGCATCCAACACTGCCCCATAACCAATGAATATGTTCATTTGGTCGGTTCAATAGCACCTACAGTTTGGGGCATCAATCCAGCAAAAGAAAGAAAAAAACAGGAGTTTGTTTGCAGCAACTCCACTGATTTTCCACTGGGGTGATCCTTAGGACTGCTGTAGTTAGCCCGGCTAATTCAGATCACGTGCATTTTTCCTCTCCACAGAAAGAAACAGCTTCGGGCCTCCCACGCACCTCTTCATCAGTATTCCATCTGCCCATCCATGTCCTACACAGATCCGTTGCTGTTTGTGACCGGGGCTTCCTCCCGTCTGAACTTCAAAGATGCTGGTCCTCAAAAGCCACGGAATTGCTGTTTAAAATGGCCTGCTTTGTCACCGTGGCGTGGGGTGAGACAACGCGTTTCTTTAAAGACTCTGCCCGGTTTGACCACGTATGGAACCAGATTTTTTATTTCTCAGTCTCCTTCTTTTGCTGCACAGAACTCATCTGCATGTTTCAGCTGAGCGAGTGGAAGCCATGGCATACCACAGACACAACTACCATCGTCTGACACTGTTGGAGAGTTGCTGAAATGCGAGGGAGACATTTAGCTTTTAGCACGAAAGGGCCCTGTATGATGCCGCTTACTAAAGCCATGCGACGTTTAAATGTAATCTTAAACATTTAATGCGCCGCCCAATGCAACGTTTAAATGTAATCTTAAACATTTAATGCGCCGCCCAATGCAACGTTTAAATGTAATCTTAAACATTTAATGCGC
>JAOYSI010030990.1:4919-24873 GCA_025775065.1 Hiodon alosoides
TCGAGGATTCCTTGTGGTGCGGTTACCAGGTCTTTAGCCAACTGTTGCCGGGAGACCTTTTCAATCCTCAGATAACTCCCAACAATCCTTGCACTGAACAGGCCAGCCTGTTAATGGCTGCTGGGGGCTCCTAATATCTGATTAATATTTGACTGTTATACAACATTGCTGGGCAAAAATCCATCAACGGAGCTACTGAGCACAGAGATACAGAAAGTAATGAATCTATAACAGTCCAGGATTGTATCAGCTTGGTGGAGAGCACCATCTTTTGGTCTAAAAGCACACCTCCAGACTGAGTTTGTCAGCCACATTGATGCCAACTGAAAAATATTAATTTCACTGGGGAGAGCTACTCCACCTCTGACATTTTGGTGTTTTTTTGTGTGTTTTTTTGTGTGGTATTAATCCCTCAGAAAAAGCTCTGTTTCCTCTTGTAAATCCTTCTCCCAAATAACCGCATTGCTGGATTAAAGTCAATGTATTTCAAAAAATAAATGTTTTTATTTAAAGTAGATGCACACGCCAGATAAACCGGCCCGATACACATGCCCAATACACGCACACCCAATACGCACGTCCAATACGCACGCCCAATATGCATTTGCCCGATAAACAGGCCCGATACGCACATGCTCGATACACATGCACGATATGCGCACACCTGATACGCACGGCCAATACACACTTGCCCGATAAACCGGCCCGATACACACGCCCGATACGCACACACCAGATAAACAGGCCCGATACGCACACACTCGATACACATGCACGATAGACACGCCTGATACGCGCACACCCGATACGCACGCCCAATACACACTTTGCCCGATAACAGGCCCGATACGCACGCCCGATACGCACATGCTCGATACACATGCACGATACGCGATACGCCCGATACACGCTCGGAGAGCCTTCTCACTATTCACAGCGAAGGGGAAGAATGAGTGAGAGAAATGTGTTTCCTCTACTTTTTCATTCTTTTCCTCCAGCCAATAATCCATCACTTTCCAATGATCTTGACAGTCATAACAACCTCACCACATTTCACCGTCTGGATGATGCAAAAAATCAAGTCATACTTTATAGGCAAAACTTTGAATCATTGTCGTAACAACAGCTGGGTCATATCTATCTATAGCTGTAAAAATTCATTTATATCAATAACATCTTAGGTAACTCAGGAATAGAGTGACCACCCCTTCAAAGAGGAAAAAAAAACACTGATGGGATACAGATAATTACTAAGGACAGTGTAATAGCACCCTTGCCTAAGCCATATGATATTTGGTTTGCTAATTAGTATGGGAGTTTAAGACTGGTTTTTAGATCCCAGCCTGCATTTATACATGAAACAATGTGTTTTGTTTTCCACCACGGCTGACCCATCGTAGCCACAACCGGGAGCAGCTGGGTGTTTCCTTTTGTGGCTCTGAGGAGCAGTATCCTATGGAAGGCTGAGCCCACCGGCCTACACATAACTACTTTATCAGTAGTAGTTCATCAGTCTTGGTGGCTAGTGAATTGTGTCCTGGGAAAAGTCATATTTTTATTTCATTAATAGAAACACCTATATCAACAACATATGACACACTTATTCAGATTTGTTTATCATAAAGAGTAATTTTAGTGGGATAATGGATTTCCTCTTAGTGTATGTTTGTGGTGAAATTCCCGGGGGTTTACTGTCAATGGAATTTATTGAAAATCTATTTTTCTACTTTTTACACTTCTCTTTTACGAGTATACTCTTAGACAGTTGGCAGATCCAGTAATGAAATGCAATATGATTGGCTGGTGGACCTAACTCCACCAGTGTGAAAAAAGATCTACAAGGGACAACAATGCATGCAAAGTCAAAAACCAACAAATCCCATTTTATTAATATATGCTTATAAGTCATACATTAAGTCATATAATGGAACAAATTTATCTTTCCTGTAAAATAATAAATTAGTGTCATTTACTACCCTTGTTTTCCATAAAATAAAAAATAAGTTGTCATGTGAACTTCCTGATCAAATAGAGATTAAATTTTTTTTAAATAAACAATACATTCAGTATTACTTTATATCCTTATTTTTCAAGTCTGATGACAGCTTTTATTTTTTAGACCGGTCCGCCAGCATGTAAAGCTGACCAAACCCATAATGAAAAGACTCGGTGACTCAGACAGAATCATGTCCAATGTCTTATGCCATAACAACCAGGAGAGTTGAGAGTTATGCCATTATGGCCCAGCGAGGGGCGCTGCTACACGGCCCACACCACTCTAGCCAAGCACTGCATCTTAAACTTGATTTAGCGCCTATTCCTTCACATTGACAGACAGCAGAGTCATGTAAGGCCACAAACATTAACATGAACCATCCACTCGTTCATTCCTGCGCCATATGGTTCCCACCAGGATAGGAAAGAATCCAAGGAGAAAGTTGAGAAGAGAGTTTAAATGAAAGGAAGAGTTGGGAAAAATCATCATCATGGACTGCACCGGTTCTGCAGGCTTTCTCTTCCACACACTGGTCGACCAATCGAAACAAACAAGCTACAGAGGAGCTGTAAAAATGGGTTTTGCTCTCTACACTCAGTTCCAAGTTAGGGGCATTATTGAAAGAATTCACTGACGGAATGTGGTTAAATAAAACGTTGATTCACTTGAGCTGTCAATGACATCTTAAGTGGGAACTGTGTACAAAATGGGAAATCAAGACCTGCTTCATTAGAAAGGTTCAGTATAAATACGACATTCAAAAATATATTTCTATTCAATCGATCATTCGGACAAGAGGTTTCTATTTACCAGAGGTATCTCTTTTCAAGTGGGCTAGTATCCAGAGCACAAGGTAAAAAAATAAAGATTTCAATGTATTTAAAATGGTAAAAGACAACAGAGGCGTGCATACGGTATAAACACGCCTCCATGGGCAGGTGTAATAAGATGGAGTGTTCCTGTGCTAAATCCACCAGATCTTTGAGGACCTCTGTGAAGAAGAAGTCACTCCTCCATGGGCAGGTGTGATAAGATGGAGTGTTCCTGTGCCACAGCAGCCAGTTCTTTGAGGAACTCTGTGAAGAGGACTGTGGCAAACATGTAGTCTCTCGCCTGAGGAGGGATCTTAGGGTGGGGTGGCAGCCCCTTTACAATCGTCTGAGTTCTCTTCTCTTCTCCATTAGGAAGCCAGTCGCCGTTCTTTTCACTGTGGGAATCTGAAAAACATGGTGTTCAGAGATGTAGAGAATAAAAACATGGTGTTCAGAGATGTGGGAATAAAAACATCATGTTCAGAAAATACGCTGGTTTTGCCTGGGTTGCATTTGTGTCTCTTCACCGCTGCCCCTGTCTGAATCTATCTGTGCAGTGACGAAATCAACCAAGAAATCCTCCATAAGTTGTCGATGACTAAATTGTACTAAAATTATATTATTTTTATTCCTCTTTGGAAAAAGAAAAAAATGTAATTAGAATAAATCTACAAATGCTCTAATGTTTACTCGCAAGGATTTGTCTGTGTTTCTGGACCTTGGAACATTCTTTTATGATTGGACCAATGGCCTATGGTTCTCTCACAGATTCCTTTGTAACTGATGGATTTGATTTTACTCTTTGTTGGTTCCCAGTGGTTTAATGTGCATATCAGGCCCACAGTAAAGTATTTAATGGGGTGAGGTGAGTCTCAACCTTGAGTCCTCAGGGCGTACTCTCTGGCTAGCAGGTACCACTGGGCCTCTTTCAGTAGCTCTGGGAAGTCGCTCCTTGCGGCCGCCCGCTGTTCTATCTGGTTCCTCACAGACGCCAGAACCTGGGGGTCACAAAAAGAGAGCCATGTGAGGGCGCCGGGCCCAGCCTGCCGCAGCGGGATTTACACCGGGCCAGAGTGGACACTTCTGACTGGCGCAGCAAATAATGATGTCACGCCGCAGACCTTAGTAATAGCACAGGGGATTTATTGACAGTCCTTCCAGATATATCGGCAAACACCTTTTCTGAAATACTCATTAAAAATATATGTGTCATAATGTGTGCGGCCTTCTGTGGGAATGGATGCACTGGTAGAGGGAGTCTGATTGGGTACCTGGTAGAGAGAGCGCACGTTGGGCTGGAACACCATATTGGTGTTGAGCAGGAAAGAGCACAGAAGAGGCTGGGGGTAGGTAGCTAGCTGGGCCAGGATTCCGGTCAGCAGCAGGTTGACATGGAGAGAGTTCTCCAGCATATTCTCCAGGCGGGACAGCAGTACACTGATGAATGGCCCTGTGGGTCAAGGGAGGAAAAGAGTGAGCACCAAGGATTAGGGTAAAATATCCATCCTCGTCAGGAGAGACATTATATTGAGCAATACCACCTCGGCAGACAGCAATGAGGACAACTGTTTTACAACTCATTAATACTGGTGAGCACAGAGCACCATCTCACCAGTGAAAGGTGCTCCTTGGCTCCGGCACCCACTGCGGGGCTTGGGTCCGAATGGCGAGGGAGTATTCTCTGATTCCGGAGCACCAGCAAAGGAGGTGAAATCCATGACATCCTCCTCTTCCGCAGGGCCAAGGGGGTTTCGGAGGTCCTTCTCTGGCTTGACCGGGCTTCCCGACTCTACCCCCAGTGAGCGGATTAGCTCCTCATACTCGGAGAGGAGGTCATCTCCAGGGGGGCTTGGGTTGGCCAGTAACAATCCACAGCTATGTCGTTTTCCTCTCTGCTGCTGTGTGAAGCTCACCCCGTTACTGAGCGGCTGGGCTGCCTCTTCCGGGTTCTGATCGCTGTCTAAACCCAGGCCCGGCGCTGCCGGTTCTGTCTGAAGAGGATCTGTTAGGCTGTGGTCCTGGGCGTCCTTTTCTGCAACCAGGTCATACACCATGACATCATCCTGGAAATCTGACTCCTCGATATAAGAGCCCTTTATGAGCATGATGGCGTTCTTCCTCATCTCCTGGATATGTTTGGGTGGTTCGGCCGGGGTGGGAGGTCCTTTTTCTTCAAACACGTCACCATCGCAGTCACCAGGGCTCGGGACTGCGTCATAGCTATCATCCCACTCAAGCTCCAGCAGATTCACTCGGTTTTCCCTGGGTCCTGAGTCCGGGGGGTGGGTGGTCCTCAGGGTCCTTTTGGCCTGGGTCAGGGTAGTAGGCCTTCCCACCTCCTCCAGGGCCCAGAGCTGGTAGTGCTCGGATGGGGGGTTATTCCCATCGTAGGGGGCTGACCATACGCGACAGGCCTTGATGCAGCTGCTGATGCCACTGTGGGCATCGTGCAGGTAATGCACATAACTGATGTCCAGGAAGACCTCTGGCCCCATGATGCAGGTGTAACCAGAGTGGACCTCGTCTGTGTCTGGCATATGGGAATATTTTATTGACCATGCATTAGAAATACATTCTGCCGAAATACACTGTACTGCACATATTTCATGAGCTTTAAAACAAGCAATGATTTTTAGCAGGGATGCTAATCTCTAAGGCATGAAAATACCTGTTGGTATTGTTGCAGTACATAGTATCGCAGTACAAGTATTCCATTAATAGGATTTCACTGCACAACTTTTGTCTAGCACCCCACCCATTCCACCACACCCCGCCTCTACCCAATTAATAGCAGTTCCCTACTAAAGAGTAAAGAATGACTCCCTCCGTCAGCCATACTTTCTGCATGTGAGCCATCCGTGCCCTCTGAACACAGGAAGCAGTCCGGTGGCTGTGCATGCAGTGGGCTGAGCAGGGAGCGGCAGCAGGTGGGCGTGAGGGCCAGGAGCCGTGCAGCAGACACGGAGTAGCAGTCCCTCTCCCTCAGCACCCGTCGCTGGCTCGACATCATGTGAGTACAGGGGAGCAGGTACCTGGTGGGGCAGGGCACACACAGTTACTAAGGCAGTCCACACAGTGCCCCTGATCTGCGTGACTGAGAAACAACGGGTCAGGCTTAATCTTAAAGGGATAAGCAGCATCCTTCTACATGCATGCCTAAACACCATCACCGGAACATTTTTCTTCCAACTCAAGCTGTGGGGTTTTTCTCTAATTCCCGACAGGCCTCTCCTTCTTTACCAACTCAGTGATGGAGACAGGGCATACTTACCTCAGGACGAGCTGAAGCATCACATCCTCGCAGTATAAACCAATGAGAGTTCTGAAAAGGGCCAGGGACACCGTGCCGAGCTGGAACACAGGCAGAGCAAGTCTCAGCCTCAGCAACAGCAGCCAAATGAGTCAGAACATCACGGCCTCATGGTTTCTGCTGAGGCGTTGGACTCTCCTGTGTTCCGAGCAGCCTCCTGCACAGAGTAGCCCTGTGTGGACCTTAAGAATCCTGATAGTGATGGGATGAAGTTCTGTCGTCCATCTGAACAGCATGCCCCCAGATGCCCATATGTGAACATTGTAATAAGATACTCAATGTTGAAGTGAACTTCAGATTATTTATAACAAAACGCGATTAACAGTATTCTCTAACCAGTAGTTTCCCACACACTTGACACACTTGTGAGTGGGAGAATGCAGACCTGGAAGGGCGTGTTGATGCGGCTGACCAGCGTGTCCAAGATGTAGACATTCTCGTGCTGGTGCAGCAGGACAAAGCTGAGGAAGATCTGCAGCAGTGCGGGCTCTGACACGCTGCGCAGGAACAGGTCCAGGTAGGCCGTGGTGGTCATCACCTCCTCCAGGGTCAGCTGGGCCCAAATACAGGAAAAAGAGGTGTGAAAATTGCACTTACTTGGACAGCAAGATAAGAAGGGGAATATTTCATTATTCAGACGTGAGCCGTGAGTGGGCAGTCACATACCCTCAGGTGTGCGCAGTCACATACCCTCAGGTGTGGGCAGTCACATACCTACATGTGTGCGCAGTCACATACCCTCATGTGTGGGCAGTCACATACCCGCATGCCTGGGCAGTCACATACCCTCATGTGTGGGCAATCACATACCCTCATGTGTGGACAGTCACATACCCACATGTGTGCGCAGTCACATACCCGCATGAGTGGGCAGCCACATACCCTCATGTGTGGGCAGCCACATACCCTCATGTGTGGGCAATCACATACCCTCATGTGTGGGCAATCACATACCCGCATGTGTGGGCAATCACATACCCTCATGTGTGGGCAGTCACATACCCGCATTTTATTTATTGGTTTAAATGATCCCTTTAGTGCCTTGTATGACAAGTTTAACATGTTTTATTTTCAGTGATACTGAAAAGTGCCTGACCTTCAACACCCACGTTTATATTGTTTGAAAAGGAAACTGCTTTATGGTCACCTTGTGCAGAGCAGGTGCTAGGACAGGCACCAGGAAGCCATTGTAGATGTAGCTGACCAGCTGGCTCCTGATGGAAGGATGGGCCACCTGACATATGGGAGAAGTTAGTCTGGGCAGTGTAACCTGGAGAAGCACTAGGAGTAGGGTGTCTGGTGCTGCACCCCACCTGGATGACTGCATTGCAGAACTCCAGGGAGTGGAGGAACTGCACCAGGGCGGGCACCAGCAGCCAGTCCTCCCGCTCCAGGCAGTACCAGTCCTCACCGGGCACCTCCAGCTTGGTGGGCAGAGAGGAGTACAGGCCACTCAGCCCTGTCGCCAGAACCTGGGGGAAAGAATGGGATGAGTCCTAGAACTGGAGCTCTCCAGGCCCGGTTCTAGACTGCTATGATTGAGGGGGCTTTGGGAAATGTTTGGGGGGCAGTACATTTTTCTACCCTTTATAAAGTATGTGATGTAGAATATAGGGCTATTAGCAGCTTTACCCATATTCCTTTAAGTGTTGTCTACTGTGTATAAAAAGTAAAAAAAAGTAAAACACCAACAATTAAGTTCTAAAGCGGATGTATGCGTTTCGGAATGCAAAGCCAGTGACACTGACAACTGATCAGACAGACAGACTAGCCTGCGTGCTGCGTCTCTGAGTTTTATATCGTCGAACCAGCCAAACAGAAATTAGGAAAATATATCATGTTGAAAATGTAATTTTTTTGATTGGTCAGCGAGTGAAAAAAACGTTTTTCTTATTTTTTATTTGACGGGGCAAGATAAAAATTTGAGGGGGAAATGCCCCCTCTAGCCCCCATCCCCTCGACAGACGACCACCCCAATGACCACCCCCCAGCAACAGGGACATAGATAAGGCCATCTGTGTTTTTTAAGAGGAGGTAGTAAATAGCCTCCCTCAGATTAATATCTATCAATAACAGTGTTTGGATTAAACTTCTTTCAAGCTGGTTTGTCTGGATTTAACAGCCCTGTTCTGGGTAGTAACAAATATAGATGACTTTTACATATCTTATATATTTTATATATCTTCCAATACCTTGCATTTAAATAATAATTTAAAAAAAACATAGATTTAGTTTTGGAAACGGCTAATACAAAAAAAAGAAATTAATTCCGCTTTTAGAAGTCTTTCATGGTATATCAGAGACTGTCAGAAAGTTCTTTCTCTTGGTGTGCACAAATCCACACAAACACGTTACCATTGCTTTGTCTATATCATGGCCTTTCTTGTTACAAAACGGCTCTCATTTCACCCACATCGCCATCTGTGGAGAGGCTCTGTTACTTCCATAATGCAAAATCCCCTCCCCAAAGGGATTAGATTTTGCTGCAGATTAAAATTTCTCATGTACTTTCGCTCAGCTTCCTGTTAGCGCTAAATTCAGTGTTTCCTGCTGAAAAATGCCACATAACTAAGGAGGAGGTAGGTTGCACTGCCTCGGTCTGCGCACCAAGCCCAGGGCACCAAGCCCTGCGCACCAAACCCTGCACACCAATCCCGGGGCATCAAGCCCTGCGCACCATACCCTGCGCACCATACCCTGCGCACCATGCACTGTGCACCAAACCTTGTGCACTAAGCCCTGCGCACCATACCCTGTGCACGGAGGCACCCAGGCAACAGCTTTGGGTAGAACAGCATCTACACCCCTCATCTCTGGTGCAAGGCAGGGGCCGCCTCTCCCATCTGTGCCTGGCAAACATCACAGGGGAGGAGGGAGGTTTTACCACCAAAACAACAACAATACTGGACGAATAGGAATCTCAATGCTTAAGCACATCCAATCATTACACATCGCTTCCTAATCCGCCTCTGAGGTCAGTGCTGCTCTGTGACTACATTTTCCATCAATTTCCATCAATAAAAACACATTTGTTAAAACCGATCAGGGAGAAGGAATAAAGGATTAACTCAGCTTCCAAATATTGTTAAAAATGTTTAGGTGTGACACTTGCCTTTCGTAAGACTAGAATTCTGAGAGACAGAACTATACCGGAGGCAGTCATGTTCTTGCTTATATTACCAGTGGTAATGAGTGGTATGACTTTACAGCAGAACATTTTACTAGCTGTGTAGCAGTCCCCTGCTAAGTGTTGTCTTCAGTTCTGACAAGGTTACAAAAACATTCTCTTCTTTAGTAAACAACTTTTGCTGAACATATAGCAATATAGCATATAGCAGTATATGCATAGAAAATACTTGTGTTGTGGTTGCAGGCATTCTTCTTCTGCAGTTCTATTGGTACACAGAAAACAAAAGGAAAATGATTTGTTTCTAAAGATCTACAAAGACTTCCATTGAAAATCAAGGCAGTCTGTAGCCATGACAATCACAGCTTTCAGAGGGGAAAAATAATACGCGGTTTCATCATAAGTCTAGAAATTCTTGTTGAGTTCATTCCTCACTGTATCAGTGACTTCAGTTTGCTGTGGAATGAAATGAACTCTGGAATTTGCTGTTTGCTATATGTAGGTGACATGGGTTCAGTCTCATATTAAAATATTAACCATTATCAATCATTCACATTAAATTAATCTACCCATGCATTTAAAATTTGGTGAAGTCATAAGTTCTTTTCATAGTGGTAACATGACCTAAATTAGGATTTAAATTAAATTGACACTGACAATCTTATTTAAAAATATAAAAGGATTTATTAACAACGAAGGATTTGAAAAATAAAATGGAGGATACTTGTGAAGAGGCAGAGGTATAGTTCCCCATGCCTGGGTTGGAATTTCATTGTACAGGCACATGGAATAATTAATAATTTTGTCAACAAATTCAGCAGGAACTTGAAGGGAATGCCTTCATTCCTGGAATTTAAAATAGCCGCCTGGGGTAAACTCATTATTGGTTCTTTATAAGGTTACAAGTACTTTTACTTCCCAGTGATTTGTGGTAGAACAGCATCTACAACCATCTAAACTGTGATTTGTGTGATTTATGGAATGCAGTGGCTAGGGGGTGTGGCTGATGATGTCACTCTTGGTGTCAGTGAGCTGGAGCATGGAGACTAGTTCTTTCACTTGATGGGAGTTTATTACAGCAACAGTCCACCCAGAAATAGATTTAAGACTGGTAATCCTGAGGTCTGGTGCAAAAGTGTTTTTACCTGCCCGAGTAATCGGACCATTACATAAGACGTAATCAGCTGCCTTACGCTTCATCGCTCAAAGGCTAAAGGATGGTCTAAAGACTGAAAATAAATCAATTCAGATTTACAAAGTTCATATCTAGCAAACTAATGCCTAATAGGACGATTCTCTTCAAAATAACCCATATTTAACTCATTACCAACAATGGACGGAACTTCATATCAGAGGAAAAGAAAGGTAAATCTCTTATTCTGTGTTTTTAGCTACATAGCTACTTATCAGTAAGATTCTTATCTTTAGATGGAAGAGTGGACAGGGGATACAGCTGAGCAACACTGTGAACGAAAGGGAGGGGAGAGGAAAGGTTTCCAATCGACACTCACAGGGCAGAAGTAGGTGTTCTCCACAATATGCTCTGCCACCACATGGTTCTCAGCCGACAAGGCCATGATGTAGAGCAGGGCATCCCGGGCCTGCCGACCGACCACGCCCTCGCGGTGGATGAAGGGGATGAGCAGGGAGAAGATGAGGAAGTTAGCGGCACCCTGGTCCTCACTGGTGTGAAAGAAGAGCTCCAGCACCGAGGGGTCTTTGGCCAGAATGGAGCACAGCTGGTTGAGCAGGAGAACCAGCTCAGCCTCAACGGCAGGGGCATTGGCACCTGAACAGGAACTGAGCAGCATCATGAGGGGTCTGAGCACGGGCTTGTGGTGGAGCAGAGGCTGCCGAGACTGGCCCACTAGCATCTCGTACATTCGCAGCTGCTCCAGCTTCATGTCATCAGTGAACTCCCTCCGCAGGCTCCACAGGAACAGCTTCTCCATCACGTTCTCCATCACCACAAACTCCAGGATGGGGCCCATGGCGCCGGCCTGCCCGCAGCCCTCCTCCATCAGCAAGAATAGCATGTGCTCCACATAGTTCTGCACGGCACTGGCCTCGTCCCCTGGGATGGGCCCAAAATGCAGCCCACTGCCAGCCCCCGTGCTCCCCAGGCGCCCCCGCCCACTGCGCAGGGGGTCGTGCTTCTCCAGGATCTTCACCACCTAATCAAAGTATATAGATTTCATTACATGGACAGCACAATTGCATCAGTGAGTGACAGGAAGCAGACTGACATCACTGAGAGGCAGACAGCACACCTGAGGCAGAGCAAAGATCACAGTCTCACAGGCCTATTCCCCGTTAAATTCTGATGCCTGTAGAGCTTAGGGCTGCACTCACTGTGGATGCCATTGCTGAGGTATAGTACGTTCTCATGACATACAATACATAGACTATTGTGTTCTTTTATCTGACTTACTGATTCTCTGACAACTCTTTAAAATGATTGTAATATGTGAAATATCTTTATTAAACAGATATTTTCCAAGAACAATCACAAGACCAGCTGAATTGGTTTAAGCGAATATTGAACCTTACCTCCAGGCCAGCACTTCCGACTATATTTTAGCCTAGTTTTGTTTTTGTTTATTACAATCCTGCCATGTACCAGGCTGGAACAGATTCACACAAAAACTGCACAAAAGACAATTTTTTCCCCCTTCCTTTGCAGGAAGGTCAACATAACCTACCGGAGTTTAGGCTGCAATTCCTCGGAAACAAAGCCCATGTGTGTCTAAGCCCTGCTTTGGGGGGCATTTAGGAAAGCCATTAAACTGTGCCTGTGTTCCGAGGCCAAGCATCACAGTATACTTACTGTGTTCACCCAAATTCAGAACAAGACCCTTGCCAGCTATTATGATGTGAAAGTAGGACAAATGCAGAAGACCTGGGGAAGTGAGTGCACTAAACCCCCTGTTACACAGCCTATATTCCTGTCATAGTGCCTCCGTGAGGAGGCCTACACTATTAATAGTGAGATATTAGGGGTACCTGAGCCCAGTGGTTCTTAAACACTATCATGCAAGTCTCCGGATCCACCCCTTTCAGGATCAAAGACCGCCCATCCCGGTTTCCCCTGGCTAGGATGGAGGCCATCATTTTGATTGCTTCGCCAGGTGACTAAACCATGGTGACATGCAGGGGAAGCCTTCAACCTCGCCTCCAGGTTGGCATGACGGCAGGAACACGTCGGACAACTGGCTACCTGCTGACAGACAAGTGCAGCATCTTGCACAAAACCCTCTACACAATGAACAGGTTCAGGTAGCGGTGGAACAGCAAAAGGATTACACCAATGCACACATCTGTAGCAGAATGTAGCTAATCAGCTGGATCTGTAGCAAAATGTAGCTTATCGGCTGGATCTGTAGCAGAATGTAGCTTATTGGCGGGATCTGTAGCAAAATGTAGCATATCGACTAGATCTGTGTCAGAAGGTAGCATATCGGCTGGATCTGTAGCAGAATGTAGCTTATCGGCTGGATCTGTAGCTAAATGTAGCTTATCGGTTGGATCTGTAGCAAAATGTAGCATATCGGCTGGATCTGTGTCAGAAGGTAGCATATCGGCTGGATCTGTAGCAAAATGTAGCTTATCGGCTGGATCTGTATAAAAATGTAGCTTATCGGCTGGATCTGTATAAAAATGTAGCAAATTGGCTGGATCTGTTGCTGCATGTAGCATATCAGTTGGGGTGCTGGACATACTCATAAGTAGCAGGATCAAATACTTTTTAACCTTGAAGCAAATCACTCAATAAATATCCATCTGTATAAATAGATAAAATATCAATTCTGTACTATAATCTGTATATGTGTCTTCTAGAAAACTACAGTTTAACTGATTTAGTTAACCTCAAAGTACTAAACCTGAGACTCAAACCTGTAACCTTCTTTCCAGAGGTACAGTTCTTTCACCTGCCGCCACCAGCCCAGACTGCTGAACTGATTTGGTTTTCTTCTTTCTCAATGGTAGCCCTTAATGATAAACAAGTAAGGGCCAAGATAAGTCTCAAGCAGCTCCATTGTTCGGCAGCCGGGTGGTGGCTGCCAGACACACACAGAATCATACGGGCAGTTCCACATTCCCTGCCTTGGTATAGAGGGACCAGGGGCTTGAGACAGGAGACGTGCTAAAACAACTTAAACAGTAGCACATTACCGAAACATCTCTGAGATTCTCTCAGTTTATTCTGGCTGGCAGGTGACATATGCTATGGCCTGAAACGGCAGAGGTGCAGACCACTCATGGGAACATTCCTCTGAAACACTGCCTGGAGCAAAGATAAAAACAGGACGCACAGCTGGCGACTGTCGCATTGTGACTGTGTTCGGAGCGTGGGAAGGGCTGCACGAGTACAGTGCTAGAGGATAATCTGATATGGGCTAAATCTAAAGAAGCTAGGTGCCATGGAAATGTGTTAATGCGTTACTATGGCTGCAGGTGTCGCAGTGCAGACGGATCCCTTCTCTTTGGTGATAGATACAGACATCAGCAATCTGCAAGGAACCTGCTTTTGTTTTAGGTAAGCACAGCCCTCAGCCAATCACAGCAGGGCTTTTGTGCATCGGTGTTATATTCTCTCACAGAGAGCAAAAATTTAAATCTGCCTGCTCAGAAGCGGGTAAATTTTTTTTAAAGTATTTAAGTGTAAGTTGTCTGTAAAATAATTTAAGTTCCTACCTCTCTTGGACCATAGCTGCTTCAGAGATTATTCTCTTATTCAGCGAGGCAGAGCCAAAGGGGTGCACGTGCTCAGAAAGACAGACAATACCTGTGAAGAAAAGTTAGCAAAATTAGCATAAGATGACATTTGTTGTTGTTTTTTCTGGTTGAATTGTGCGTGTGTGCATGTCCATGCGTGCGTGACTGTGTGTGTCTGCGTGTATGTGTGCGAATGTGTGTGCATGTGTGAGTGTGTTTGTGTGCATGCATATGTGAGTGTGTGTGTAACATGGTAAAGAAGAGAGAGTGGACAGTGATGAGACAGAAGTGAATAAATAAGAAGTCTGGGAAATCTCCCCCAGCTGAAATGGCTCTTATTAGAGTCATATGTTCCATGCAGCACCTACAGAAGCACCAAAATAAAATTTAAAAAGCACCCCTTACAACGATACAGCTATGGTGAGGCTAAATGGATATGTCTAAATGATTTCTCCTCTCAGTTTCTTACTCACTGTGATGTTTTCTGAATCACTGTCCTAGGAGTGACTACCAGAATGGGCTGTGAATTAGCCAAAGAAACAGCATTCCGGGATTAAAGAAACAGCTATAAAATAGGACAAAAAAGACATTGCTTTCTCATTGCTTGCCTCTTCCTCAACCTCTTCAACACTCTGAACAAAACCCCAACACAGACACAATACTTAATAAAGAGTGGCTCACTTATTCTTCATCAAATCAATGTTAGAGTCTATTTATGGTCCTAATACAGAAACTACAAGACTACTAGGCATGTAGACATGCATGGCGTAGTGTCCACTCCGGAGTACAGGAACGACAATACTACCAGGCATGTAGAGACATGCAGGGAGTAGTGTCGCCTCCGGAGTACAGAGACACACAGGGCATAATGTCCGCTACGGACTACAGAAACGACAATACTACCTGGCAAGTAGAGACACACAGCGCGTAATGTCCGATACGAAGTACAGAAACGACAATACAACCTGGCATGTAGAGACATGCAGGGCGTAATGTCCGCTACAGAGTACAGAAACAACAATACTACCAGGCATGTAGAGACATGCATGGCGTAATGTCCGCTACGGAGTACAGAAACAACAATACTAACAGGCATGTAGAGACACACAGGGCGTAATGTCTGCTACAGAGTACAGGAACGACAATACTACCAGGCATGTAGACATGCAGGGCGTAGTGTCCGCTCCAGAGTAAAGGAACGACAATACTACCAGGCATGTAGAGACACACAGGGCGTAGTGTCGCCTCCAGAGTACAGAGACACATAGGGAGTAGTGTCTGCCTCCAGAGTACAGAGACACATAGGGAGTAGTGTCCGCCTCTGGTGAGGATTATTAGGGATGCACTTCATACCAGCATTGCTCTCGTTTAATAAATATTGAATTTCAAGGAGGTCTCGTAAAAACAGATAGAAAAAGAACGACTGGTAGAAAATAAACAGTGATAATGAGGAGTGGACAAAAAGTCAAATAAATCTTTAAAATTTAAAAATTGCTGGTTTACTAGGGGTTCAAGTTGCTATCATGGCCTTGGTTAGTAACTTTACTTAAATTAGTGTGACTAGCCTGTCAGATAGCAACAAGGCTAAACACGAAACGGCAGATCCCAGGAACATGGTCCTCTGATAGAGTAAAAAACAAACCAAGAGAAGATAAAATGTTCTAGTTCCCATAAATAGATCTGTATGACGCATTTGAGTTAGAACGTTTATCAGCCGAGGCAACATCTATGGATGTTTTCAGCATTTTCTTAAGTATCTCAGTGCAAATAATAGCCAACACTCCAAATATCCAATAATGCCAGGGAGGGAGTATAATCCTTACAGATAAAGTCACAGAGACCTAAATAATTTCCCCCAGGTAGAACAGGAATGAAAAAGACTGGGATGAGGTTTGTGTTGTACATATGGGCAGTGAAGCTGTAATTACCCTGTTAGGCAGTAATCCTATTAGGCGTGTAGGAAATTCCTACTCTTGCCATGATTTTTGAAGGAAAAAAGGAATTGCATTTCAAATTATTGTAATGTCCCGGGGGTTCTGGCCACTTGCGAGATTCGATCCTCAGTCTTGTGTGCCAAAGGCAGTGAAGTTACTACATTACTAAAAGAGCCAGGCCTCTAAGTGAGGCTTCAGGATCACTGCTCTGCCCTGTAGTCACAGCGCACCTTCGCACTGCTCTGCCCTGTAGTCACAGCGCTCCTTCACACTGCTCTGCCCTGTAGTCACAGCGCACCATAGCACTGCTCTGCCCCTGTAGTCACAGCACGCCTTCGCACTGCTCTGCCCTGTAGTCTCAGCGCACCTTAGCACTGCTCTGCCCCTGTAGACACAGCGCAGCTTCGCACTGCTCTGCCCCTGTAGTCACAGCACACCTTCGCACTCCTCTGCCCTGTAGTTTCAGCACACCTTTGCACTGCTCTGCCCTGTCAGAAGATGCCAGAAGAGCATTTGTGAGTCAGGGGGCCTTCCCAGACGAGAGGGCCTGGCTCGCAATTTCCATTCTAGTTCATCCCAAAGGTGTTCGATATGGTTGAGGTCAGGGCTCTGTGCAGATCAGTCAAGTGCCAGGAGAACATTTCCTGCCTGACTGCATTGTGCCAACTGTAAAGTTGGGTGGAGGAGGAATAATGCTGTGGGGGTGTTTTTCTGGGGTTGGCCTAGGCCCCTTAGTTCCACTGAAAGGTTACCAAGACATTTCGGAAAATTCCATGCTTCCAACTTTGTGGAATCAGTTTGGGGAAGGCCCTTTTCTGTTCCAGCATGAATGTGCCCCAGTGCACAAAGCAAGGTCATAAAGGCATGGTTGGATAAGTTTGGTGTGGAAGAACTTGACTGGCCTGCACAGAGCCCTGACCTCAACCCTATCGAACACCTTTAAGATGAACTAGAACGGAGATTGCGAGCCAGGGCCTCTCATCCAACATCAGTGTCTGACCTCACAAATGCTCTTCTGGATGAATGGGCAAAAAATCCAACAGACACACTCCAAAATCTTGTAGAAAGCCTTCCCAGAAGAGTGGGAGCTGTTATAGCTGCAAAGGGGGGACCCACTCGATATTAATGCCTATGGATTTATAATGGGATGTCATAAAAGGTCCTGTAAGTGTATGTGTAGGTGTCCCAATACTTTTCATTAGTGCATCTAATGAAGACTAAAATTGTAAATCGGACAAAGCTGAAGATAAATATGACTGGCTAGTTAATCCCTATTAAACAAGTTCTGAAAAACTGTTAAAGTTAGAATCTTTAGTTATTAAATTATACATTCTTTCAGGACAAATGTTTTATTCAATAAAGATTATAATAAAATAAAGATAATGCACTAATACGGCAAATACAGATTGTGAGTGTCCAGGTTTGCTTTGTAAGCCTGATGTGTTCATCCAAGCAGCTGTCTTTGTGATGATTTGGCTACAGAGACTGGAGTCTGTCTGATAAGGAGCATAGCCTTAAATCAACTCCCCTCGGCTACACTCCACTGTGGACCTGTTTACTGCCACCCAAACAAAAAAGTGCATTCAGTGTTAAATTACCTTTAGTCTTAAAGAATCGCAACACTGGCGACATGGAAACAATCGTTCGGACGTGCAGACCCTAAAATCCTCTGAGTAAATGGTTTAGAGAGTTGACAGATCAGTCACAACAAAGATTGACATATAACTGAAAAACAATTGTCAAAGTTGCATACACACAGATGCAAAAGTAGAGATAGTTGCCCACACTGGTTTGGTAAAGCCAAACAACACACAGTAATTTTTAAGAAACCTGAGAAGGTCTCATTAGGAACATCACATGTACAGGTACAGAAACATGTACAGCACATGTACGGGTACAGCACATATAGAGTACAGCACATGTAAAGCACATGTACAGATACAGAACATGTACAGCACATGTCCGGTACAGCAATTGAACAGGTACAGAACACGTACAGCACATGTACGGTACAGATACAGGTGCAGCACACATACAGGAACCAAGACCCACCCGTCAGCCTGCAGCCTGAGAGCTTGTCGGGGGGAAAAAACACTGATAGAAGGAAGCAACTATCATAATGAAGAGCGATCATTATAACGATTATAAAATACACTATAATAACATTTATCTGTTTAGTGGGGTAAACAAAAAAGTAGTGCTACACTTTACACCCAGTCATGTTTTACCTAGAGTTTTCCTGTCGCAATTAAAACAAAATACATTTTAAATTAAATTTTGAAATCTAATTTACATTTTTTAGTGGAATGCTACTACACAAGACCCTTCAATCCAGACCCCAGTAGAAAAAATTATGCTGTGAAAATTTTATTTTTTTATTTGATTCCACACCCAGAGACCCTGGGTGTGGAATCAAATAAAAAAATAAAATTTTCTGTGGTCTACAGAATCAGATGGTCTAGCTAAAGATCCCGCAGCCTGGTTTCCTATAGATCTACAATGTTCATGTTTCTGCATAAAGAGGATTGAATTTTCATTCAGGTCAGAACAAGAGAGGATATTAAAACCAGTTTACAGGAAGACTATTTCTCTAATCTTCTTGGTTGTGGTTGTGTAAAGAATTGAACCTGATGAATAGAAATATCCTTTATTTGTTTCAGAGGGTGGCAGATTTAATAAACTCACTCCACTCAGAAATGAGTGTCTTCCTAAGTGGGATTCTGAATTTAAAACAACATAACTGACAGGAGGCTGGATGGCCACTGACAGTAGAACCGAGCAGGCCAAAGAAAAAAACAGTGAAGGGACGAACCTGCTGTTCAGGTAAAACAATAAGTGAAACGATTTAGGCAGGGACTTTTCGACTTACTCCGCCCCACACCCCATCCTGCTGCTATGACATCATTGTGCTATATCTTTTTAGGTGCTACAGAGACCATGTATTATTTGAATGTATCCACTTGAAAGAAAAGCTAAATTATAGCTATCCAGTCAAGTTGAAATCAACTGACCAAACAAACAAAGCTAGCTCACTGCAAATCTTTTCCAGCCAATTTAAAACCTTTTCAGTCACTGAGGTCAATGAGAAAGCTAGTGCTGGACAGTGCTCTTATCAATACACAGTTGGGCGTGCAATGACAAAGTGCGTCAGGTCTGGATGCAAAGGGAGAAAAATGGACCCTGCTGTGTGGACCATCCTGGTGTCTGGGTGAAGTGTTGAGTGAGATGGAGGGGCAGCGTTGTTCCCTGGCCTAGAGAAGTGTATGAAACACGCCCTGGATTTCCCCGCCCATCCCCCACGTTTGTTTTCGGGCTGCTTGCTTAGCCCATCTGTCTAATGCCAGAGCCTAAGCCTCACTAAAGGATTTCCCTCCCCCAGTGCCCTGTGCCACAGAGCCCAGGACCAGCAGTGCAGTGTAACTGCAAAATAAACACATTCATAATAATAACAACCATAATTACATTTGTATTATTATTATTATTATTGACTTTGTTGTCAGACAAGGTCTGAAATTTTTCTTGCGTGGCAGTGTGTTCATTTACAATTATTGCTACGTAAATCACTATACCTTTACAAGCACAGAAACGAAATAAATAAATAAATAAAAGTTACAACAAATACACATCACACAAAACCAGAAAAGATTCTTATTTTTTGTGTGCCTTATTCAGTTCAAGAACAACTTGATGCACAAAAGATTCCTTTAGTCTCACTCAATAAAAAATAATAAAACCTTGTACCGAGGGTTAGATGGTAAAAGCACAAATTCATTGTGCAGCACATGATTCGGTTCAGTAAAAATATTATTGGCCAACCTTAAGAGGTTCTTATGATAGGACAGTTTGTATACTTTTTCAAGAGGCTGATCTACAATCTTTGAACAAATTTTTAATTAGTTCAACAGCTTTGTTTTTAAACTAACAGACAAGCTCATGTACCATACGGAATAAAAATACTGTAAAACACTCATGATCATGGACATAAAGAATAATAACAAAATCTGTTTTCTTGCTCCAAAGGACCTAAGAGGTCGAGGAAAATAAATTCTCTGCCTTGTC
>JAOYSI010031011.1:0-31061 GCA_025775065.1 Hiodon alosoides
TGTGGGGGTGTGTGTGTTTGTGGGGTTTTCGGGGTGTGTTGCTGACAAAAAAAAAAAAAAAACAACACACACACACACACACACACACACACACACTAATACACAATTGCCCCACCCCTTCAAAATCCCAATACAATGACAAAACTCAAAGCATACTAGTAAAAATGATGAATCAGAAAAAAAAACAGTTACTATTAAAACTTAACAAACATATTTAGTTACTCTGTGGTAGAACTATATTATATTTTTGTTTGGAGTTTTTATCGTGTTTTAGGCCTACGTGTCCAAAAGCTCGTATAAAACAACGAATATATTTCTTGACACTTACGTAATGCGTTCGTGGGTATATATATATATCCCACGGTGTTTATTTAGGAATACGAACAATATAGGCCTACTTTCAAGACCCTCATTCCCAGACGCTAGTTATTCTACATCAAATCTGAAAACGGTTGCCATAGACTACGGGACTACAGTTTAAATCAATTTTAATACACCTTACTACCATTCGGGTACAGACGAAGAACTGCGTTTTTTCCCAAGAAATTTGCTAGTCATGAGAAGTGTTAAAACCCCAAGAATATCTGCATTCGAGTAAAATAAAATATATGGTAATTAGTTAACCTCGTGAAAAAGATTAAACCAAAGAAAAAATAAAAACAAAAAAAAGTAAAATATCGGACCGCCGCCAAATGCTTTCTTCGTTAGAAAAGGCCTTTTCTGCTGTACTATATTCACTATTCGCTCATCCATATGTTTAATCAAACCAAATACGTTTGTGGATGAAATTCTAATGAGGATTTATTTAGTAAAGTAGGTAGATTCCCTTGTCATCGTCATTTCAAGTGACTATGAAATGTCCTATAGTAAGCTACCTAAAATCACCGAGGAGTGTAAACGAAGTTTTAGACTTGACCATATAGCCTATATAGAGGACTACTTCTGGTGGTTTTCAAACTTGCAACCTTGATTTTGTTCTGTTCTGATTTGACTGTGTTGATGTCAGTGACACTGGAGAACGTCAGGGACCGGGAAACAAAAGCTAATAAAAAATAACCCACTGGTCTAATCTGCTTCTTTTTTGGGGGTTGAGAGAAATTAATCTATGTAAGCATGGTGCGTTCAAGTAAAAAAAGACTGGACTTTGTTATGATACAGATAAAAATGAACTTTGCAATTGACCGAACTAGATTCCCATAACATTATAAATCTCCTGAATTGAGGCGGGATAAATTATTTCAGTGCTTTTTTTCTCAGATAGACTTGTTCTGTCATGCTGTGTTTAAAGAGAATGTATATACTGGTAGTAATATGAGCGATGCTAATATTAATAAAATACACGTTTATGTGTCTGTTGTATTAGATATAATAAATATACCACAAAGACCCACAAATACTGAATTATATATAAATATAGGCTAAGAACCCCTATGCTAAAGAAATGCATTTGAACTGTAAACTAGTTTTACCTATGACACAAGCCCTACAGTGTTACCACACTGGTCCTCGCGGTCCACGTTCTGCAGCATTTGTGTTCCTGAGGAGTTGTATGCAGGTCCTGCAGATCTGTTAGCAGCCACAAACACCCTCAGCATTGTCGCGGTGATTCTGCTTATATTATTTTGCTTTGCTTACCTATTTATTCACATTGCCCTCTGAAAGATGGATTGCATGAAGCTAAAGTAAGGCTAACATCCGAGAGCCTCGTTTGCACCAAAAGCTGACCTGGCTCTGTTACTCAAGCTGAGGTCCGACAGGCTTGTCTTTTTCTAGTAATCATAGAATACACATACTGTCACATGAGAACCGGTGAGTTCACGTTCTTTTTGAGAAATACCTTGTCAGTCCTATAATTCTTATAGTCCACGGTGGTCTTTGAGTAGCAATTTCCTGTTTCCAAAAAGCAAGCAGGGTTCACAATACTCACAATTTTAAGTGAGTAACAAAGCCATTTTCGTGGGATCTTGTTGCCTGTCTTTCTTCATTTATAGCAAGAATGTCCCGTTTGGCCATTTAAAACGATACATTGAAAAAATTCTACATGCTTGGCAAACTGTTGGAAGAAAGTTAAATCCGTGCAGTGGCAGATAACGGAACTAATGTGATTCTCCTGTTACATTGATTCTTTTGTGCATTCATTTAGTCTGTATAAAAATATTCTAAAACTGTGGGTTTTACTGTGCAATCATGGAACTCCTCATAACATATCCTTATCTCAGCTGTGTTTCCTTCCATGTCGGAAAAAGCTAAATAATCTTATATAGACATGGAAATGAATACGGATTTAAGAGGCTCCTTTTCTGGCCGCATACATTTGGCTTCAATTTAGGAACAAATTAATAGTTTATGTGGTTTTTCAACCCATAAAATTCAGTCAAAGTAAATTGAATTTGTGCAACATTATACATTTGCTGAAAAAGTGCATTTCTGGGCTACAATTATAGCTGCTTCCTCCCTTTTTTGCTTTACATATGAGGAATTAAAATATTCGCTCTATGAAAAGTGAAAAGTTCAGTGACCCATCTTCGGTCTTGACCAATCTGAAACCACAAACCAAAATTCCTCATGGTTGCATTTTCAGTCATCACAGGAGTTAACAGAGCCTATACATTATAATCATCATAAACCCTCTTATAAGATAAAATATTAAATTGCCTTTCAGAATTTTGCTGCAAAAAGTATTGTTTGTTGATAGCATGTTATGCGATGTAATTCAAAAATGTCAAAATGTTATATGAGTCGATTGTTAGAAGCAAGGAAATTATATGCCTCTTCCTAATCAAGTTCTTAATTCAGCTACAAGTGATTATGGGGAATTTGTATAGAATTAAAATTTTATGCTGAAATGACCATACATTTGCATGGAGTGATCTCTATGGCCGTGACCTTATCTGTGCCTCTTTGTGGTGCTGCATTTAATCCTCGTTAATCAAATCCCTGGTAAAATCTAAGAAGAAATTCAGACCATTAGACATTTTTGCAGGTTTGCGACAAACCAGCGTAGGGGAGATTGTATTACAACGTGGACTGTCAGACGTTGTGGTATTATATTTGTCATCCCTGCAGTTTATTTTCTGTTTTTCTGTCACTCAATTTAGAATGCCTAGTATAGTTGGAAAGTGTCTAGCAGGCCCTGTCTCCCTGCTGTACCTTGCGGACATTAGGGAGTAACGTTGTGACAGCTGTGTGCATTTATCCTGGAACACTCCTATCTTCAGTGATGCCAGCAATTTGTACCTTTGCTGACTTTTCAGAAAATTTGAGAGAGGGTGGGACAGATAAATCAACAAAACTTACCCTGGTGACGATAGTGTTGGAAGTGGATTTGAAATAGCAGGCAGCGATGGCTGTATGACAATTTTGGCTTAAAAAAGTGATATCTCAAACTTCATCAGTTGAAATTTTGAGACGCAAAGAGATAAGTTCTTAAAAATAATTTCATAGGTTTAGGGGAGATGTTAAACGTAGGGAAACTAAAATATGTGGTGGTGACAGAGCTATTGTTTATTCCCCATGAGTTGCTCAAGAGCTGGTTGGTTGAGAGTTCACGTAGAGGTCAGATATCCATGTAGAGAATTCCTGACATATCTCATTCCGATACCTGTGGTTTGGGAATAAATAAGGGAGAGGAACCAGAACCAAATAAATGCGAAATGAACAAAAAGGGCTCTTTGTGTTGGAGGTGATTAAAAAACCAGATGGCAAAGGGTTTTAGTTACGCTAGAACTTCCACTACCAGCCTGTCTCCCCTTACTCCAATTGCCCCATTTCCTCTCTCAATTTACTGTAATTAAATATTCAAATAAAAAACAAGCCTTAACTCTGCTTTGTCTTCCTAAAAACTTTCCACCAACGTTGCAAATTGAATTTTTCAAATGGATTGAAGGCAAAGAAGGTACAATGCTAAATGTAGTGGACTGTGCTATGATTGTAATGTCTTTTGAGATATTCCAAAACAATGGTAGAAACTTCCAAAGTGCTTGATCACTGTTACGACAAATTAGTTAAAGTTTATTGAGAAAAGATCATTGGAAATTTCAAGAACTAGCTTTTACAAGTTAAACATAATAACTGTAATGCTAATTTTAGAAAATAACGGCTGTTCACGGCATTTTCTAAAAAGATTTTTTAAAGAAAATTCTTTCAATGTCCTCCACTTAACCATCAGAAAATATAAGAAATTCTAATTTCAATTTGAGCTGTGCTTGCATGATTTCAGAGCTGTTTTAGTTTATGGTAATCTATTTAAATGAAAACATCATACAAGCTGCATAGGATAATTTTTTTTTTTTTTAATGGAGAGTTAATTGTCACTTGTAGACCTCAGTTGAGTTGAGATAACCAAGAGACAAAAATGTAAATGAACAAACTGGGGAGAAAAAGTTTCTAAAAACAACTGGAAAAATGAATGTTAACACGAATTCAGACTTATTCTGACACATATTCCCATTGGACATATCAGAGTAATTTGCTACTCTGTTTGACGTCTTCTCCTCTACAGTTAAAAGCAAACAGTTGCAGCAACTGTAGATATGCCAGTGTCGGAGACTTTGTCTATCACCAACTTTCTTACTACAAGCACAGCTTCCTTTCTTTGTCCACGTTATTCCATTCCCAGTCTCACTGCTGAAATTTCTCCAACTAATGCCCTGGAATTCCTAGGATTTCTGCCTTATACAATGCATTAATTATAGGAGGAGTGTTCCCAGAGCTGAAAATCATCTCCTTGCTCTAAAATGATAGCATTGACTGATTTTTTTCTGAAAAGAATCTGTTCTGTTAGTCATTTAGACCCTTTGATCATAGGGTGAAAGAACATTACATTCTCTTTTAGGCAATTTCTTTCTGATGTTTACAGTAAAACCCTGCTAAATAAATAATTCCCCATTGGAATTAAAATGTAATTAAAATATTTATACGTAATTATGTCTTGCGAATAAAACACCTTTAGCAGGTTAGCAAGTGCGTGCTTCATTATTGATACAGAATTTTTCAGATTTCATTGGAATAAAAAATGATGCTAGAAAGTGGACAAATGTATAGAGGACTTACAGCCCGTATTCATTTATATTCTAAGAAGGGAAAGAAATGTTTGTCCATGGTAGTACCCAGAACTCTCCAGGGTTTTGTAAATATAGGGAACAATTGTGTGACATTTTATTAGCTTTACATTTGGTTGGCCAAAGGTGACAGAAGTGTTAACGTCTGGAGTGAGCATTTTTATGGTAATTGTTTTGAGATATTTAAGAAGAGTTATCATAAGATATTAGAACAGTAAGATGCATATGTATAATAAATGAAACAGTGTCACCCCCACCACTTGGTTTATTCCTTTTGCTCCTGGTTTTAGAAACAGTGGACTGCTAAATATTGAGCTCTACGGGTTATCCAGAAATGACATGTTAATTTTCTCTCACAACACTCTTCACTTTTCCCTCTCCCTTGCGCCTGTTCCCCTTGACCAAACCCTTGAAAGCTTTCCTGACTTGGGTGGTGCGCCACACATATGATCCAGACATCTTAAAGGAAAAGGACATTAAGAAAATCCAAAGGTCTCAGTTGTTTTATGGAGCTTAGAAGGACTGGTAAAGCACTGCTTTGGAAAAAGTAGTCATAGGGTTTTAAGAGACCGAAGTCAGCTCTATTTCAAAATCTAATCAAAGGCAATTCTATGAGCATTGTCTTTTCCACAGTGGCTCTGAGAATGGCTTCTACTTCACAGGTATAAGCACTTTACTACAACAGTCCCCTTCCTTATTCAATGTACAAATTACATAAAAGTTATTTCAGATTACATTTTTTTAAAAGTATTTTACATCATTTTTGCACTAAAGATAGTGCTGTTGATTAACTGTGTGAGTGATCGCAGAATACAGAATTGTATCTTTCTGCTGTGCACCGGAGCCTGTAACTAGGCACTAATATAATTATCACTATAAAATAGGTTATAGTGACTCAGTTTGCGTTCTCAGGCTAACTCAGGATATCGAGTTTGTGAAAGTCTCAGTGCTCAAAAAGCTGTCAATCCATTAACCATGGAACATTGCGTGCAAAGTTACCATGGTGTCCAAAAGGCCTTAATCTGTGCATATCTGTGAATAACACATTTAGGGGCCTGTTGTCATGGTATTGGATACCCCAGGCTGGTGCCACCTGTTCCAGTTGAGAACTGGTGGAGGGGGAAGTGCACATGCAAGTGTATGTGTCATTGCCTGTCGGGCAGTGGCAGTTTTAAAAGTGGGTTCCTCTAGTTACATCCCATTCATTTGCCCCTTCCAAGCTGCAGAATAACCCCCTCTCCCCACATTCTCCAGTTATGATAGATAGAACTATGTCACGACTGAAAGGCGTGTATATTAATAATCTTTTTTCTATGTCGTGTGTCTTTTAAACAGTACATTTTCCCCCAGTCTTTTGTTAGTTGCTGTTGTTGGCATTAATTTGAACACTAGCACTTGATGTTACAATTGTTAAAATTTATGTTTTTCCATTGCTGCTCTGTGCCACTCCATTCCCATGTCACTCTGTAGAATGATGAAAATTCACAAAACTCATTTCCATTTTGGAGCTTCAGGAAATTATGCCTTAAATTTGTGCTGGCTCGTTTTGTATTCCCAAACAATTCCACATATGAATATTTCAAATTTTGTGATTAACCAAAAAATTGGCTTTGCGATTGATAGATCTTTGTTCGATTGCTTATATTTTTTTATGTAGTTTTGTTGGACAATATTAATCATACATAGATCAACATTAGACCTGTGAAGTAATACAATATTAATGCAAATGCTAAAATTTTTAAATTCAAATAATAATAATTCATACTGTTCTGTATGGTTAGGAAATGTATTGATGGTTATGGTTTCTGTCCTGGTTGGTCCTGAACGCAATGTTTAAAGTCAGCGTGGGACCAGAACTCCAGCAGTAAATTGGGGCTGCAACGCTTTAACGAGGTGTGTGGACGGAAGAGCAGGTGTTTAGGGGGCTGTCTGCTGAAGTGAATGTAACCAAGTTTTTCTTCAGCATGCTATGAATCCCTGGAATGCCAAAGGTCAAGGGGTCGCGCAGGCAAGCCTCATTCCAACAGGAAATGTATAGGACCATGGACCATGCTAATGAGCGCCGCGATCTGGCTTTGAGTTTCCTCGGTCTGCCGTAGTCAACAGCAGCCATTAAAACGCCTAGTGTATATTGGCATTATCCATTTCAGCTCGTTGCCTTTGCAATACGTGAAGTCCGCTTATAATGATCACGGCCGTCCAGGATAATTTGTTCACTAAAAGCTGTTAATATTCAAAAGCGAAAATTGTGGGTTAAACTTTAGGGACATTTTAAAAATTTAATTCTTATCTTCAGTATGTCTTCAAATGCCGTATTAAACAATACGAATACAATGCATAAAAATAGCCCATGCCTATTATGTAATATAAAACCATGCAAACTAGTTTCAATCCACTTACAAGATGCATAGGTGCCTTCTTCCTTTGCAGTTTACGTCATCCCTGTTCTTCACGATGAAGTCTCTCTGAGAGAAGTGTAAAAATTTGAGTCGGTACGCGTCTCTTCGATTTGTTTTCGTTAAGAATGTCATTAGATTTAATATGACGCCGCTGTCCGTCCTTTCCATGCCATGATAGGCAATGCACCTGCAGGCGAACGGCTTTGTCTTTAGCTGGTGACAGGTGCTGCTGGGTAACGGCTAGCCAGTAGCAAATGAAAAAAGCGATAAAAGCAGTAAAAAGCAATTGATTACTATAACAGTAGATCTTATAGGTGGTTTGCACTATATAAGGCCACGCAGGTTGCTTTTATCTGCTGTAGATAGCTGTAGTACCATATGGTTCTTAGTGTTTCGGTGATCGTACATTTGCCTTGCTTATGTTTTGAGTCAGGGTTAAACCAAAAATGTTTTAATCAGATAATAAAAGATGGAGGAGAAAAATTTTGTGAACGCTTCACAAAGATGTTTCCAAACTGTCCTGGGGTCCGGGGAGTTCTTGTTGGAGTGTTTGAGCCTCTTCTTAGCCATTTAAGAGAGGTGCAAGGGTGAGGGGTAATAAGGCAGGGATTGCGACTGAAAAGCCTGGTTAGTTACACCAAGAACATCCCCTTAGTAATGATTTATTTGCTAGACAAATAGCACTGCAATTCCACAGTCTCTCTAGCTTTGATCTGCATGTACAGCAGCTGTGTTTGTACAATGCACAGTGGATAACAGCACCTTTCTCACAACACACTGTTTTCCTAAGTCCTTACTGGTGTTCACGTCTGCTGCATTCATTTAATATGGTGTTTAAAGTCATGCGTACACTTTCTCATGTGGATTATGGATTATGCTTGATGCAGTAATGTGCTACCTTTAATACATGTGCATGCAGAGGGGTGTTTACCTGATAAACAGGGCAGCATTAGCGCACACTGAAACTCTTCTGCTCGCTAAGTGTTGCATGACAGTTGTTCCTGTAAAAACAAAAAATACCTGCTTAAAGGAATTCTCTGTTGTTTTTGCACGTAGACCTCGGTTGCCAGCATGAGCCACAACATATTAACTGGTTCCAATACCTTGGTGTCAGAATGGAATGGACAACTGATGCCGTTTTGAATGGTTGACACTGGCATGACATGTAGCGTACTGTGGTATAACAAAATATTCATTTTAGAAAAAGTGGTGGGTCATCAATTTAAGGGCACAAACTATTAATTTAGTTTCTAATCTGGCCTTATGCAGAGAACCAACTAGAACCAAATAAAAACTTTGCCAACCCGCTAATCAGACTTTTAACAACTATGTTTATTAGCATTTTATTTTTATGAGATAATAAATAAGATTTGTAAAAAGAAAACACTATTAAATACAGTTATGTTATGTGCAGTGATGCCTGAATGATGGCAATGATATCAGACCAATAAAATTTTTCCAAAAAAATCCAATCCAATTAATACTCAGTTGTGGCTTCCTATGTCCATTCTTTTGATTTCTATTGGCCAGCGACCAGTGGCAGCAAGGCAGTAGAACCGCACCTAATACCACCTGTACCCCTGGATAAATGCTAGCTCAAGCGCATATGGTAGCAATCTGCACAGTCATATTTTCCCTCTGTCCGGCAGAGAAGCTGACATTAGACAATGTCTGACACATTTTCAGACGACATGGATTAGCATCTTGTACTAACAGGCTAAGGCTCTAATTAGCCAGACTTCAAATGCTGACTTGAGGCTGCCCGGAGAGATACTATCTAACATGGCAGCTCCAGGTATAATCTCTAAAACCAAAATAGTGCATCAAAAGGAAGCATGGGGAAAATGCTAGGATTTAATGGACCCATTCTTGTTAAGTAATGTCGGGTATCATACCAGTCACATTTCAAAATTGACCGTGAATAATTTTTGCACTGCGAATGACCTACTGTTATGTGCATTACCTTATGTTGTGAAAGCCGTGTCTGAGCTTGCAGTAATTGCTAACCACTGGTTAGTGATCTGAAAGAGCTGCTTATGAGTGGTCGACAGCAGTATGAGGAAGTGCTTATTGAGGGCTATGGTCTTTCATGACTTGTCAAAGGACTGATGGCTTTTACAGCTAGGGCTATGTTATTTTTTTAGTCGCTCATTTGATCTATTGTTCGAGTGCTTTATTTTAGGAAATGCTGGGAGAGGCATGAGCGTGTTAACGGAAATCAGAGTAGGCTGAAGTGAAGTTTTGTTAGCTAAGATTGCTAAAGTTGATTAAACTAATCTGACACCCTGGTTGCTAGAAAGCTTTCTGTAAATTAAGAATGCCAATGTAATTAGCGTGAGCCAGTCCGCTTTGTACTCCCCCGACCGCCAACCCCGCCGTGAGATATTCCTCTCAGGCCTGTTCTTGCGACATTGCCCATCGAACGTCTGCAGTAGTTTAAAGCCATTTCACATCAAATGCGCAACTGCCCAAATAAGCACTGGGTTGAAATCATTTGAACAATGCAGTTCTTGACCCTGCGCTGCACAACCAATAGAAAACAAATGGTCTAAACGCTGTTATTCTTCTGCCATCCAGTTAATTTCATCTGCTGATGCGATGTTGTGTTCGTTTTCCTCGTAATGCGAAGGGTTGCGTTCTGTTCAGCAGGGCTAAAAGCACATTCTGTATTTGGTGTGAAACCTGCTTCACACCGCCTCTTTGAATTAAAAACTTTCCAGAATCAGAAGAGGGGGATTGAGAGATATTTGCTAGAAGTAGTGTTGATTTGTTACCAAGATTCCTTTTTTTTTGCCAAATGAATAAATTCTCAGACGGTCTTGTAACCAAATTCTAAATTGGAGATCTAATTAACTGCGACTACTCCCTACTATCACTATTAAACATTAGGTCATAGTTTCTTAAAATGTTATTATGTCTTGTTTCAGACCATATAATGCATATAAATATATTGTGTTTTAAAAACATTTTTTCCCTCTTTCACTTTCAATAATTAAAGAAGACATATTTTATATGTTTTTATAGGATACAATGAGTTTAAAATTGCTTTAGAAAGTTATGTGAGTGTCTTTTAGTTCATGGTTTAATGGAAAACGCTGTTTTTCCTCTAATTACGTTTATGAGCAGTAAATCACCCAATGACATCACCAAGAAGTCGGGAAAAGAGTGCTTTCGCGTCGGGCAGTGGCTGAAAGTCACAGGAGCATGTCTGTGGAAATGATATACATTAGCCTCATTTTAGGCCCGCTGAATGTAGTTTTAGTTTATTTCGTTTTTTTAACAAAGGAATAATATAATTGTTTTTTAAGCCTGATATGTCAGATTAATAATATAGCGAATCGAGCTTAAAACTGTTTACATTAGTTTATATTGCAGGAAAAAGAAAAAAGGAAAAAAAGCCCATTGTGTTTAAAAATTTCCATTATAAAATGTGATTTAGTGAGTAATGGTTACTTGATATACAATTAAATGGCCAAGTAGTGTTTATTATATATTAGTATTTATTATTCTGCATGACAGATGAATGTTTGTGGTTCCCTCGTTTTCTAAAAGTAGAGAGAAGTATGAACTGTGTTGGTGGAAAATTCAGAAAAGCTGAAGTCAGCAACATTTCATAGACATGTAATCAGGCCAGTCAAATCTTTTTCTATTGCCTTATTCATCAAGTTTCTCAGTGGTCTCACGCTGTTTGTGGGTTCAGACACGAATGCGGTCATTTCAAATAATAAAGTACAGTATTGTGCTTTTGCTGTATATTTGGGTTCTCTGGGTAATCCCTGCATTTCGGGTATGTAAATCAGTGTACCTTCCTACAAAAACAACTCAGTGTTATTTGAGAAAAATTAAGTTTTCTTTCACAGTTTTCATGGAAACTTCTCTTCCTTGGGACACAGCCGAATATAGATTTACATTGACTTTGTATAGGATTAAAGACAAGCATTTGTGTCGGTATTCCTTGCACACAGCATGGAAAACATTACTGGCAGAGGTCAATTTGATCATTCTGTGAAGCACACAGCGCACGCTTCAGTACACTCAAGCATGTTTAGAATTTCATTGTTTTATGATATTTGATATGAACAAAAATAATCTCCAAACATTTTCATTAAGTTCCAGGGTCTTAACCAGGCTGAACAAAGGTTGTTCAGTGTGAATTCGATTAGGCTTCTGACACGACCCTGCCAGCTGACATCCAAAGCTGATATCCACAGTCCTTTGTTTTTTTTGAGTTGTTGTTAACAAAAGCTAGAGGATTGCTAGACAAGCTGTGTGAAATCATTTCCACAAACATAGCCATACCAAATGAATACTTGTTACAAGGATATGCGTTTGAAATAGACCCCATCTAGGACAAAACTCCCAAGTGTGATTCATTAATTGAAGATGATGCATTATTCTGGGCTGAAAAATGTTTCGTTGATTTCTAATTTACACTTCAATGCCAGTTTGTAAATATTCACCTTGAATCTAAAAAATGTATTTGCATTTATATGTGTAATACTTTTCAAAAATTCAACAGTCATAATACAATATTGTAACCATTATGGTAATGTGATCTCTGTCTGCAGCAGACCTATGTGTCCTCCAGCCAGCAGATGGCACCCCCAAGTCCACACACCAACAGCAGCAGTAATAGCAGCAGTGGGGGTGGGGAGCAGCTGAGTAAAACCAATCTGTACATACGTGGTCTTCATCCAGGCACCACAGACCAGGACCTGGTCAAACTGTGCCAGCCGTGAGTATGTTTTTTATTCACTCTCTAAATAAGCCCCTGCTTATTTATAGCTTACCAGCGTTTCTCTTACACATTCAAGCCTTTATTCAAGGCCTTCCACTGGCTCAGTGATGCCAAATTGAGGGGGGTTTGTGTTAGTATCTGGCAGAGCATGCTTTTCAACCATCCCGATTGCTGAAAAGGTTTATCCCGGTATGAGCCTCTCTGACACCCAATACCTCGTATTAGAGATGGTGTCCAGCCTTGGTATTCGGCTACCAGTGTGACAAGTACACTGTTACAGTAATTTAAGTAAGTGAATTTAAGTTTTTCAGGAGGAAGGTAAGAATAGATAGGGATGAATAGATAATTAGATGTTCACGCCCTCCCATTAGCACTTTCAGTCTAGTCACTGCATGTTTCTAGCCTTCAGAGATTATCATAAAGGGTGTCAATGGCTAAATTGGGTATTAAATGAATAAATATACAGAGCTAGGTAGATCCTGGATTTTTGTAAATTCCCTTTTGCATACTCAAGATGCATGCAATCCTATAAAAAGGATTTATTTATTCATTCTTCTTGTCATCTTACTAGCTGGTCTTGCCCTTGCAAGTCAAGACCAGTGTCTCAAAACCGTTACTCATGTTCTCATAAGACTTCGGACTAAGATTACTTGGGAAGAGTTATACCTTACTATTCTGTTCTGTTCCTTTCCGTTCTGTGGAGTATGCTGCTGGTTGTTTTGGATGTCAACTCTGTTGTGAGGTAATACACGTTTTTGATTGATTAACATGGCAGGATCAGCGTATGACGCCACCCAATCAAAAGCTTTCGAAGTTTGACTTGACAGTTACTGTATCTGAAGAAAAATGTCCACTTCCGGTGGACAATAAAATGCATTATTCTATTCTATTCTATTCTTTCCTCAATTTAGCCTACACATTTGAAGTTACCGGGTAGCAGTATATCTATCAAAGAATACTTTCACGGAATTTACCCTACCCTGATAGAGTAACTGATTTCGGCTGGGACCAAATCAAAACTTTGACAAACACATAGTCAAATAAAATTGTATTTAACAGCATTTGAGTTTTTTTTTTTTTGGATAAGGGGAAAAGATAAGTAAACAAATGTATTGGTTCAGCCAGCGTGGAGGCACTTTGCTGTTCTTTTCATAACCATACTAAAATGTAATGGAAACGTGGGTCGGTAAGGGTACAGGAGGGAACGGTGCCACAGGACAAGGTTGCGTTCTGTGTTTTATGTTGGCGGACTCTTGAAACTGTCGCGGAGATGGACACAGAAAGAGGTGTTGTTTAAGGCTTTGTTTGCCAAAGGTTTGTTAAATGCTCTTCGTATGCCGTAAGTATCTGTGTGCACTCCCAAAGGAAAGGACACATTCAGCACACTGCTGGATCCAGTAGAGTGGGCCAGACTCTCCAGTTCCACTCAACACTTTCAGGCTGGCACCACTGAGACCAGACTCTCCTACAGCCTGGCACTTGATCTTGCCTTTTTTTTCAATAGAAACAATTTAATCCTTCCAGTCTATATATGTCCTGTGCCTACAATGTTGGTTTATTTCTTGTCTTTTGCCTCTGTTTTTTCATCGAATTTCTCGGCAGTGAATTTTAACTCAGTATGAACTTCTTTTTTTCCGTTCCTACTCTCCTGCCCCTCCGCCCATTTCTTTTCTGTCGGGAAAGCCTGCCATTTGAAAGTTTGCAATGGTAATTTCATGCTGACGCTAGCAGATAAATAGCTCACTTGACGACTCCGGACTCTATTTTTCCTTGCCCTCGTCGACTCGTTGCGCTTTTCCTGTCTGGAAAAAAGGAAATTTGCCTTTTACCATCTCTGCATGAATACAACTCCCAGTACTCTAACATTAGGCCGGACGTTGACATAACACCTCATATAACTTCTGTACAGGTGTATACATGCCTAGCTTTCTTAAGCTGGCTTCGATCAAAGCAGATACTCTTTAGCTCTAAGGAGGATCTGGGCAGCTCCAAAACTGACCAGATGGTTCCACGCGTTCATTGGTGTCGTGTGAGAATGGCCACTTTAGCTTTGAAATTTTCTTTGATGATCAAAGTAAATAAAGACAGAGATTTGTGGGCTGAAAATGGCAGTGAAAGTGCCTGTGCGTGGTATCTGCATGTGTGTGTGTGTGTGTGTGTGTGTGTGTGTGTGTGAGAGAGAGGGAGAGAAAGAGAGAGGCAGAGGTGTGGGGAGGGATGAATGGCCTGTTCTTTTACAGCTGTCTGGAAGAGATGGCTTATGGGAGCCTGCCCAGCCCAACAGGAAACACAGAACCCTGGGGGACAGGAAAAGACAAACAAGGCCGCAAGGCAAGAAGAGAGGGGCAGGGAAAAGAAACAGTGATGTAGAGAGAAAGGACTGAGTCTTGAGTAAGTGTGGTATGTGGTGAAAGCTGATAAGAGCAGTTATTATTTCTGAGTGGAATGAGTGAAAAAGGGTCCAGGTGAGGGGAGGGCTTAACAGAGCAGGCTAAAGAATGTAGTATGGTATTTGCTGGAGTATGACATCAGGTCCCATAGCAACGCTGGCATTAGGTCCTAAAAAACGTTTATCCGTGTATATTCTCAGAGATGGGATGGAGCATGTTTATACAAACAATTTTTTCCACTGTTTCCGTTTTACAGACTTAGATATAATATTTTTTAAATGTTACTTAATGTCGTGTGTATTACTTAAGGCATATTATTTTCAGCTACTTATATTCTCTCGGCATTGTATTACAATATGCTCAATGCATGTTCGCGTTTGAGGTCACCTGTAGAAAAATAATTGTGTTGCATATCAGTAATTGTGTTGCATATTTAGGATTATTGTGAATGTCAATTTAATTAATTCTAACTCAATACTGGTAAAAATTATCAAAAAACTGATCAAAGATTTTATAGTTTTAAAGTTTTATACTTTCTGTCCATCTCAAAAGCATGCCGACTAAAAATCTGCTCTAAATTGTGAAAGTGCTGGCATTTTATGTGAACAGTATTGTTTCTGGAGGAATTTTTCTCAAATAAGTGAGGAAAACTGAGGAAAGCGGCATATTGCGAAGGATGGATGTTTAAATTAAACAGGACGTGACAGCAGATGAGGGGAAGCATCAGCCTAGGAGGGTTATGATTAACTGGCTAAAGAATACCCAAGCTAGCTAAGTGGGTCAAAGTTGAAAAATCCCTTCCCACCCCCCACCAAACCACTAGAGCCACCAATCACCACACCGCAAGTGCCAAGGTCAGAGAATCTCTGCATTTCACCCCCACTGGCTGATCATATGCTGGCTGACCGTAACCGTGACGGCATCCATAGACGGGCCGGAAATCTTTTATCCTTTTAACTTTTATCTCCTTTTTGCACATGCGATCAGGGATTGCCTGTATGATGGCATCATTAAACTTGAATCTGTTAAATATAATATAATAACAAATAATACATAAACATTATTCAGTGTATGTATGGTTATGATGAGGGACTGGCCACCTAAATATACATAAACCCCCAGAACACAGTGTGTACCTAAACATCAGTAGAATAAATATGGCAGTAAGGAATTTGGATCCTTTCCAGTGATTTGTTACAGATAAGGTGTAATCGCTTCATTGCAGTGTATAAACTGATATAATGCCCCTTATGGTTTAATATTTGTGAAATTACAGTGAGAGCTAAAAAGATACACATGCAAAATAATAGCAGATTCAATTTTATATGGATGCCTCATATAAGTGTTAGATTGCTTAATGCTTAAGTTTCCTTGCTTAATCACTGCATGGAACTGACGGCTACATTGGCTCAAAGTTAATTATATTAATGCTAATGGTAGAATCCTTTGCAGTTTCCACCCTTACTTTGGAGAATGGCATTTGACTTTCCTCAGTGTTTGTCTTGTTTTTCCCTGTACCCGCGAACACTTTGGGTGTGTGAACACAAAGAAACCATCTTCTGTAGGCTGGTTTAGTAGAATGTTTTGTGTAATCCCTTTAGACAACATGGGTGGCTGCTCAGCTCTCTGAGTGTGCCAGTAAACTGATTGGAAATAATCACAGAAACTTGCATGATAATATGGAAATAGAAAAAAATGCATTAAGTGCTAATGAATCTGGTAGGTCTGGCTCTTTATGTCTGGAGCCGGTTGTATGAGCAAGGGGCAGTAGGACCCAGAATGCGCCTTTGCTCAGCGCTGCGTGTCAGAGGCTGAGCTGGGGTGTGATGAGTAAGGCTGCCAGCACAGCACAGAGCCGCCAGGGAAAGGATTCGGGTTACACTTTGCCCCTGGCTCACTAAAGCACAGTCAATATACCAGTATACATTACAATGTACCACTATGCACCAGAGTTCAAAACACCCCAGCTCTGATCTAAGTAAGAAAGAAATAAAACACATGTGCAACCTATTCGTTCCAAATTGATGTACAACGGCAAATGGTACTGAGTAATACCCTCTGGCCCCACTTCTTTGAAATACCGTCATTCTGCATAAAGCAGCTTTATGTTTCACATCAGAAAGCAATACAAGAAAATATACATTCAGTTTTAAAATATGACCGCAACCATGCCACTAAACAACAAAGTATGAGGCAAAGATGGATAGA
Organism: Hiodon alosoides; assembly: GCA_025775065.1. NCBI lineage: Eukaryota > Metazoa > Chordata > Actinopteri > Hiodontiformes > Hiodontidae > Hiodon > Hiodon alosoides. The sequence continues at coordinate 16,796 of JAOYSI010031011.1, forward strand.
CAATCCACTGGTGGACTTTAAAGAAGAAATGAATTAGAGCAGGATACAAACAGAGATGCGGTGTGGGGCTGTTGAGAATAAGTAGGAAAAAGCAGGCTCTTTATTTTTGTCTTTAGGCATCTCTCACTGGTTCAAAACAGGAGCGCAGAACACGCTTGTTGTTGCAGTGAAGTCATTTCTGGGTTATAATTAGGCGGTGCATATGTTTTCCTTTGCCTCAGTGGTGCTCCCACTGAAAAAAACAAAGTATTTATTCACTGTCAATTCCCCTAAAGCTCAAAGATGTAAAATGTGCCGGGCATTGACAGTGTCCCAACAGAAGCTGCTATTCTGCACTCTTTGTGTCTTTAAGGTATGGAAAGATTGTTTCCACGAAGGCTATCCTGGACAAGACCACCAACAAGTGCAAAGGTGAGAAAACGTTTCCTTGCGGAAGAGTCACATTGTGACAGTCCAAGTTTCGGCGACTCATTCACGTAAGGTGATTGATGACAATCCCCGTTTTCTGGGACACGGTCCCTCGTGTAATCGTCCTTTTTTGGGGACTGAGCTGCCGCACGTTCCCGGTGCAGGCCCAGCGCATCACACTTTGCTCGGGTGGCTGCGTGTTGCATGGATGCTGTCATCTTTTCAGCTGCAGGCCTTGCGCGCTGTTGCCCCTGCGGCTTCAGGCCTGTCCTGAGAAGAGACGTGTCTGTGTCTTTGCAGGGTACGGCTTTGTGGATTTCGACAGTCCGGCCGCAGCTCAGAAAGCGGTTACTGCTCTGAAGGCCAGCGGCGTTCAGGCTCAGATGGCCAAGGTAAGACATGGCGCGGTTTTGTCTGCGTGTATAAGTGTATATAATGTATATATACGTGCATGTATGTATATATAAAATATGTTCATAAACCAAGAAATATGGCGGAAAATGGACAGAGGGCTGCTCGTCCAGCTCTCTCTCTCTGTTCCTTTTCTCTCTTTGTGTGCCCTGTTAGCTGTGGTACAGGCTTGTCATTTGGCCTTTGTGTGGGTGTCTGCCCATGAAAGAGATTCTTGTAGTCCCATTAAGCTGATCCCTTGCTGCCATTCAGAGCCCTCCATTGAGAGAGCCTGGGGAGCGTGCTCTAGCGCCTGCTGTGAAAGAGCCCTGGACAATGAGCCCGCCTGCGCTCAGGCTAATTCACTGTCTGTTCCGTCCTGCAGTCAACACACCTCATTGTGGGGGGAGTGTTCGGGCAAGTATGTAGTCAACCCCTGTAGGCCAACCACGTAGTCCTCTGTCTGCAGTAAAGGGCCAGCTGTGTTTGAGTGGGGCCTGTTCTTTATTAGTTCTTTCTTTTTTTTTTATAGTTTGAATTTTAAGTCATATTAACAAAAACTATAGTAACTACACGTTGTGTTACTTTCATGCATAGAATAATTGAATCTTTAGAATGGTACAATTAAAAATTCTTGTAGTTTATCCGTATTATCTGGTTTGTATAATTCTTCATATGCTGCTTATTTTATGCTGTGCCGTGTTTTTTTTTTTTTGGAATGTGACCTCTAGAATGTTAATAAGAAAAAAACCCAAACTGGCACAGTGACAACAATAAAATTCAGCTAGTAGGGATTTTTGCTAGTGGTGACAGTTTCTGTGAATTTTAATCAGGACCTAATCTGATAACGGCATGTAAAAAGGATAGCAAATTACGGCGTGCATTATGTATAGGTTTTTCAAGGTTGTGAGGGAACTAGTCTAGTCCTGCATGAACACAAAAACCAGATTGATTCTTCAAAATGGCCAGGAGAAACAGCCTGGTCTGGCGCGCACAAACCCTCCTCTCTGTGAAGACTTCAGGGTGCACATTGCACCTTAAATAAATGACTCCTCAACAGACTGGCTCGACAAGTGACTGACGACATTTCCGTAACTCAGCAGACTTCTTGGAATGATTCAGGGCTGCCTATAGTCAGTTGAAAGAAAGGGGGAATTGATTTAAGTTCCCATTATGCTGTCATTAGTTGAATATTAGTGGATAACTGAAATATTAGAACGAACGACGGGAGAAGCTAAATTCTGCTGCTGATTACTGAGCGTTTAATTTGCACAGTTAGGAAGTGTGTAGCAATGATGTGGAATGCTGTAGACTTCCCCCTGGGGCAATGTTCTTAGCTCCTCTCATCGATTGCAGATGATGCCAAACGTTTGAAGTCACGCATAACGATGCAGCATTTGCTGTAAATCCGTACGAGCTGACTTCAGATGTGAAAGCTCAACCAGGTCTAACATTAAAAGGGGCATGCTGACTTACTTGCTGCAACCTTTAAGCCGTGTGACCCGATTGCCCAGCCTGATCCTGGACAGCAGCGTGTCCAACGGGCGGCTGTGTATTGCGTTCCCAAAGACATTTTTTTGGATGCATGGCAGGTGGCAGTACGAGGATTGATTGATTTTAAGGCCGTGCTGTGAAAGGGCCTCCTTGGTCAGGGTAAATCATATAAACCACAGAAGGCCTTCAGGTTCAGATACGGCTTTCCCTTTACATGCCTTGACAAAAAAATGGAAGCCAAGTTAATAAGGACTTTTCTCGGTCCTCAACACTATCCTTCTGCAGTGACAGACGCACAATATGCTCAGTGATGCTTCCTGTTGATGAAAATCCCCTGAGGTCCATCCCCTTCTGAACTGTACGATCCGTCATACTTCAGGACCTGGGTGTGCCGGAGGCACACTGCAGGTGCCGGGCTTGGGCCTGTCGTAGACGATAACAGCACAGTGGGCAGGGGCCATGCTTCTGAGGCCTGAATAGGATGTACCGAGAATCGGACATCCTTTTTCTGTGGGAGGGGCATGCCTGCATACTTGTTTTACAGTGTGCTAGACCCAGTGTATCAAAGGGCATAAAGTCTGCCTCTCCTGTTGCATCTTTTGCTGTTGTAAGATTAAAACCACATCAAAAATATCTGTAGTAGGACAGTTCATAGCTTCAGGCAGAGGGTCTTTTTAAGTTGAAGCTGCATTCCATGCTCCAGTTTTCCTTAAAAATGACCCCCATACACACTTAAACAATGGCCCTATTTTTTCCCTGCTTCATTGAATTTGATGTAATAAAGTTTTAGCGAGAGGAGGAGCCTCCCAAGGGATTGGGTTCAACTTGAGTGCAGACGTTCTTGTCCTTACTCTGCTTTCCCTCCCCCTGCCTTTATTTTCCACGCCTTCTCTCCTTTCTCCTTGTCACAACCCCACCCTTAAGGCCCTTCTTTCTGCTACTGATAGTCCTATGTGTCTGTTGTCCACCACTCTCTGCCAGCTTCCTCTTCCTGTTTTCCCTCCATTCCCAGGTCCCTCTGTCCAAACATTTAATTAGAATCTAATTTATACAAAACGTTGCTATAAAGCAATAGGAAGTTGTTTTTTTTCATTCATAATTTTCAAGTCAACGTTAAATAGGACAAATCAAAGAAACCCAAAATTATTTGTTTTATTTGGTTGCAGTAAATAACTGAAGAATAACAGTTTCTTTTTGTAATCTCAATATTTGATTACGTTTAATTAACTTTTTATTTGTAAGTAACAAATAAATAAATTATATATGCATTATCAGTGATAGAAATACAATATATTTTGTATATGTTAAAAAACTATTTTAAAAAGGAAATACTGGAAAGAACAGAAGGGAAAAAATATCAATCACACCATTAATGTTATTAACATTGGCTAGGTGATGTTATCTTATTTGCTTGTTAGCTTACTTTTTCTAATAAATAGAAAAGCAGTAAGTTGGCTGACATTAGCTAGCTGCTACTAATATGACTACATTTTACTTGCTATCGATAATGTAAATCGCTTTTACAAACATATGGTATGTTAGTTGTAAAGTCCCCAGTGATTGCTTTTAACTTAGCCATTTGTTTAGCTGCATTTGGTTAGTTACCATTATGTGTGCCATTTCTGGTGGTGCGCACTTCAGGTACATATCCTGGTAGCTGGTTAATAAGTTAAACAATGTAAACAAAGATATTATGTTACAATAATGCAACCCCAGGGTAAGGAAGTCTTACTGGGGATAACAAGCTCCACAGCTAGCCCACATTACATTTTGCAAATGAAAATGTTTGCGGTACAGCTTACTGCCCATAGCGTTAACCCCACCCTTGGCCTACCTTGGCCCGGACAAAGCCAAACTCTAGGGCTTCCTAAGCCCTGAAAGACGGACAGTTAAGCCGGTTTCTAGCTCCCGTGTGCCCTGAAAAATAAGTGTAAATGCCATTGGCACAGGCATGCACTGGGAAGCCCCGCTTAAGCACGACCTTTAAAATGCGGCTACTGAAAAGTCTTGGCTTAAAGTATAGCACCCTAATAAATCTGCTTCATGTCCTCCACCTCCTATAATCAGCAACAGGAGCAAGATCCCACTAACCTGTACATCTCCAACCTGCCACTGTCCATGGACGAGCAGGAGCTGGAGGCCATGTTGAAGCCTTTTGGCCAGGTGATCTCCACCCGCATTCTCCGCGATGCCAATGGGACCAGCCGCGGCGTGGGCTTCGCAAGGTATTCATTTCTCTGTGGCCTCTCTTAAAGGCACCCATGCCCACTCACTGCTTTATCCTCTATGCCACCTAGTGTCCTGAATTTGATCTGCCCATGAAAATCTACCTTTTCAGTTCAAATCTGAAATGTACGTCTAATTCTAGGAGGTGTAAAGTTCTTGTCCATGGCTTTATGGGGCCAATACCAGAGAACACTGAAATTTGTGACAGACAGTTCCTAACGCCTTACACCTGGCACTAGTACAATACGAAGCAATGTTCGGGAGGTCTCGCCTTCAGGCAGGATACTAAAGTACTGCTTCTTGACAGTCATTTCAATAGGACTGAACTTAATGGACTCCTTTACAGGATGGAATCAACAGAGAAGTGTGAAGCCATCATTCAGCATTTTAATGGGAAATACATCAAAACTCCTCCTGGGTTGCCAGGTGAGACATGTGAGGTCTTGTTTCTTTTCTTATCTTGAAAGCCGACGTGAACTTCTTATATGTACCGTTTTCTTAACTACCTATTATGTAACAATCAGATGTATTTGTTTTTTTTCGTTCTCTTTCTTGGCACTAATATGCAATTTCCACTCTCCTACAGTTCCCACGGAGCCCCTACTCTGCAAATTTGCAGATGGAGGACAGAAAAAGCGACAGAACCAGGGGAAGTATTTACAGAACGGACGGCCGTGGACAAGAGATGGGGAGACGGTGAGATGTTTTGGGCCTAGAACATTGTAAAGCATTTTTACAAGCAGTGTTTTACAGTGTAACTTAGTAGGGAACAAGCCCAATTATTATTCCACCACGATGAATCCCTTTGGGACAGGAGTTATGAATTGTGCAATTTGGACAGTTTGTGAATGCCAATAGGAATTATGTCATATTGTATGATAACCGTATTGAATTTTCAAGGTATCCAAAAATGTCCAAAAAGAGCAAATGATCATGAATAGCTTATGTTACACAATGGTGGGTCATACGGAATGGCAGCCATCTTGTGGATGTCGTGTGAATCAGAAATGATATCCCCTTATAGACCATTAGAGTTAATTACGTGGAACTTTTTTGCTGGATCCTCTTCTGTAAAGGTTATTAAAAGAAATTTGCAATGTAGCTTCCACACCCTAATCAATTAGCGGCATCTACAGGTTAAATGCATCCCTGGCTCACATGCATTATCTACCATTTTGGATAAAGCTAGATATCTGGGTAAACAACCTGTCTCTCATGAACGCTTAGCAGTGTGTATTTGAAAAGATTTGGCCATATTATCATTATACTCCATCCGATATGGTTTCTATATTTAAATTTCATACGCTTAATAGGAACCTTATTTAGTAAAAATATGGGTTGATGATCTTTATTACTTCTATAACCACAATTACTTCTTATACTTCCCTTTTAATTTTCTTTCTGCTACTCTACTAATTATGTGTTTATTTATTAAATAACACATATTAAATACTTTTGAAGATTAATCATGGTTGTTTATGTTTTTATTCAGGGAGGAATGACTTTAACATACGACCCAACAGCTTTACAGAATGGGTAAGTACATAGTTTTCCACAACTCTCTTATGTGACAATACACTATAATGTCTGTACAAATTCATCCCTGCTTGCATGCAGTCATCTCCCTTACAAATGTACAGCCCTACCTCAAGGCAAGTGACTGCAAGTCACAAGAATGGGAAAATTATACTGTTGAAAAATGCAGCTTCAGCGAATATGCTAACCTGCTAAGTTAGCTGTTTTATCTTTTATTAGCCAGTTGGTGCCATCTGGTGGCAGTTCAATACAATGACACTGGTATTCAAAATGATATTTACTTCAGTAGCACAGACATTGCAGAGTAGGGTAACTTATTTCTATGTACATCATAGGTTCTACTCATCTCCGTATAGCATCGCCCCCAATCGAATGATTGCACAGACTTCTATCTCACCATATATGCATTCTCCAGTATCATCCTATCAGGTCAGTGCACTGCTCGCTTATGGAATAACATAACCCCTGCGCTACAACCAAATGAGCTATTTTCTGCCTCGAAATATAGTAATGCGTGAAATGATTTCATGTTCTTAAAGAGCAGCTACAGAATGTAGTGGATAAGTAGGTGGATACATGACTAGGTTGCAGGTCTGACTCCAAGAGGGGTTCTGCTTCTGTACTCTTTATGAGGGTACCTGAATTTGATTTAGTAAATATGCAGCTATATAGATTTGTATGGCTTTGGTTGAAATTTTGGTTTTAAAGTTGTGTTGCCCTGGCATCAGCTAAACAAAGAACCATTATGCTAAGTTTGGCTTTATGCTCCTGTTGCCATGAACAGGTTTATTTTTGTTGTGAAATAATTTCCCCCTCTCTCCTGCAGGTACACAGTCCCTCCTGGATGCACCATCAGTCGTACCTCATGCAACCAGCTGTGAGTCCCCGCGTGTGAAACTACTGTCCATACGGCCCCAGTCCCCACTAACTGGCCTTGGAGTGTTTCATCTTGACTGCTGCAGATTTCCGCTTACCCCGGTGTGTGTCTGTTTCTCCATCTGCAGGGGGCAGTCTTGACGCCCACAATGGACCATGCCATGTCCATCCAACCCACCTCTATGATGGGCCCTATCACACAGCAGCTCAACCACCTCTCTCTCGGCAGCACAGGCACGGTCAGTCCCTGAGAGAAACACAAGGAGCCTTCTTTTTCTGTTTATTTACTGCCGCCTGCAGTAAGCCTGTAATGTCATCCTCTCATAGGCGTCTATATGTACCTCCATGCAGGATTTATAGCTGAGCTTTAATAGTAATCTCTCTGCAAGAGATCCACACTTGTGTGATTGTCCCCCTTTCTGTTTTCTCTCTCATAGTATATGCCTGCAAACACAACTATGCAAGGGACTTACATCCCACAATACACCACAGTGCCTCCATCCAGTGTCTCAGTAGAGGTAAGAAGAGTGTCAAATCTTGCCTGAACCGCTGGTTCACTACTATGTACCCTTAACCCTTAAGTTTTCCAGTAAAAAGTCATCTTTAATATTTAAATCAGTTACAGGCTTACGTAGCCACACTAAGGGCTACGACAGCAGTGTGGTCTCTTTAAGTGAACCACATCCATATATGCCAGTCTGGTTGCTTTGACACACTGCAAATTAAATTCTGACAGACCTGTGAGACAGAAATTATCACTCTGGTCATAACACTTTTAATGCATAGCAAGATAGCTACAACCTAGCCAATTTGTCTATTCTGTAAAATAAAAAGGGGCCACTTTTGTTCTATTTTTGTATCTTTCTCATTTTGTCTAATCTGGTTTTATACTATATTATAAAAGTCTCAAGGATACCGTGAAATATAGACACAAATTTTGGAATGTTTCATTAGAGAAATTTGGGCAAATTATGTAGACTTCTCTCCACATCCTGTCTGATTCTGTCTAGATCAATGGTGTGATTTCTGTCACTCTCAACCCCGTTATTTACAGGAAAACAGTGGTCAACAGCAACAGGTTGCCATAGATACAACCTCAGAACACACAAACTACTCCTACCCGCACAGCAAGTGATCTGAAGGTATGTTCTGTTCAGGGTCAACTGTGTAATGTGTATGGGTGTGTGTATGTTGGATTTTGACACTACAGTCTTTTAGCATTAATAAATGTCTTTGTCCCTAATGTTCCTTTATCTGAGATTTTGTCCCTTCATTTTCCAGCATCTAACCCGGAAGGTACATTTTGGAGCAGAAAATGAGGACTCCCTCTTGGACCCTACCTGGAGCTCCCACACCATCTGGACACTGTCCTACAAACTTTAACCATGGACACAAGGAACAACTCTGGTGTGGAAATATAAAAGCTTATTTCTTCAAGGGTGAAACAACCAAAGGTGGGGGATTTCCGCAAAGGAGAATTTACCTTCTATTTTGATTACAGAAAAATAAAAATAATAAAAAAACTGCAAAAAACAAACCAAGAAAGGGGGAAAAACTAAAATAATTATTTTTGTGCGCGTAGTATAACAAATTATTATTTTAAAAACATTCTGGGCTTTCACAATGAAGCAAGGAAAAGGAAAAGTTACAACACAAAGTGTCTTTTTTAGTTTTTGTTTTGTAAAATATGCAATTTTTATTTTTTAGTTGTGTCTGTTTTTTTGACATAAGATTAGCTGCAGTAGGAAAATTTTTGTACAGATAAAAAGAAAATGCATTTTTTGTCCAATTTTGCAATGTAATAATTTTGATATTCTATTGTACTTCTAGGAGTATAATGCAAAAACACAACAAACCGCTTAAAATTACTACGTAAAAATTGTTAGAATTATAAAATTATAATTATAATTATTAAAATACATAGAAAGTTGGACATCTTCCATAACAGTTGGAGAACAGAAAAAAGAAATATCCATGCAATTAGGCAAAATGGTTTATATTCTGAAATATTCAGTCAATAAAATGATTTTAAAAATAATTCCCTAAAAACAAGTTCAGTGAATATTTATAATGAGAGCTTCCCTAAAAACAAGTTCAGTGAATATTTATAATGAGAGCAACAGACAATCAGAAATAATATAGTATTTATATTTAGGTCATAGTTCTATTCTGTTTAATATTATAGCCCAGATGTATCACTTTTCAAATTATTTAACTAATTAGTCTATTTAACTACGTAAATATTTAACATGAACAGTTTTCTTAAGAACAGCAAAAGGATTATCCAGGCTAAGTTTTCTCCACCAATCAGGAACAATGCATTTACTAATTGTATGCTTCATCAAGCAGGATTTAATCTACTGCAGAAACACTGAAAACGTCAGGATTAATTTTTGTTTTATTAATTAGACCGTACAAGATTTAGTTTCTATTGCCTTTGAAACACTTAAGTTGATCTTGTGCATCACCACCTTTAGAAAGGAAAATCTCAACGATAATAGAGCTCTGCTGATTAATTTTTATTTTTACAGTGTTGTTATGAACAGAAACAGTGAATTTTCATGCTTCAGCAAAAATTCATGATTGTTTTAAATTAGATTAACTGTCCTTACACCTTGTCAGGTGTAACCTTGACCATGACAAGAATTCATGTGCAGCTGTTGAAGCTTTGTAGACTCCCACATAACAGATAAACTCAATTAAAATTGCCCTCATTGAGATTTAAAACTGTGTAGTCAGAATAATTCCTTTGAAAAGGCGCCAGTGCCTCATATTTGTAATACAAACTTTGAAGAAAAGTTAAGTTAGTCAGTTTTTTTATAGTATATATACTGTATGTGTTTTATATACAAAAGCAAATGCAGTCCTTTAGTACAGATGTTTTTGTTGTCAGACAGGTTTTGGCGTTTCCTGCTAGTACGATCAAAAAGAAAGCAAACCCTGCATTGGAGGGTTATGTGTTTGTGTTTGACTCGTCTCCAACAGAAAGATGTTAAATTAGAATGGAAATATATGCTTTTATCATAATGACTGGTGCTACAGCAGGAAGAGTGGCTCACCTGGGCGTTCCATACCTGCTCTGAGGACAAGTCTGCATGTCACGAAGAACAGTGGTTTTAAGCGGTTTTGTTCTTGTAGTCGTTCTGAAGGCTTTTGTGAATTTCACTGTTTTTAGAAAGAAGAAGTGAAATACCTTAGAGCCACGCTTGTAGTTTGTAAATTGTGTAATTTTTTAAAAGTACAAATTTTCAAAAAAAAAAAAAAAAAAAGGTTAAACTGAAAAAACAAAGGGACAAAATATAAATTTAGGATACTAAGAATCCTTCAAAAATGAGTTGTTGTAGAGGGTGGGAAGGTCTCTGGGTCGTTTTAGATGTGCTTTCACACTGCTGCTGTTCTCTCATATTTTTAGTCCTACGTCTTCGTGATTTTTGTTTGTTTTTGCTTCTTATTTTGGGGCTTTTACTTCACTTGAAAACCTTTTTGGTCATTTTTTTGATGATTAAAAAATATATATTAGATAATGTAGATTTTTAGTAAGGAAATAATGTTCTAGGAGTGTAGCTTTTAGCTTTTTTAAGATTCGTAGTATTTTGAAATTGTTTGTTCTGTCAGTTTGTACATGGTTCAGGCAAACCACAAAGCTATTTAAATGTCTTCCACAGCTGTCTTTGTTGCTCTGCGTTATGTTCCTTTTAAAATGGCTTCCTTTTTCAGTCCCATCCACAAATAGGCTCTCACTGGTTTAGGCACTTATAACAGATCTACATGTCTTGACAATCATAGCTCTGTTGAGAACCAAGCATCGGTAATATAATTCTGATACTCTTTTATTCTCTGTTATTATAATTATGAAACCAAGAATCAGCTACCCTTAACTGAAAGATATTGGTGTTAACAGTGCAAAAAATGCTAAGTGCTATAGATTAGCATCACATATATATCTGGAGAAATAGCCGATTCAGTACTCTTAACCTGAGATATCAAGGGCAAGTGTTTATAATATGCTTGGTTTGTGCTTGGCACACATAGCTAATGCAACACCACGGCTGAGACCAAATCAAAACTTTGTCAACCAACTAATTGCAATTTACATAACTATTTAATAACTTTTTCTTTTTATGAGTAGAATAAGTACTGAAATACAAAAAGAAAACACCATGTAATACAATTTTATTAAATGCACTTAGCAGGTTGTTGGTTTTGATTTGGTCCCAGACTTTATCTGGATTTGGATTTTTAACTGTTCAGATACGCTTTTTTGATGAGAACTACAATGAATGGATCATGACTCAAAGGCTTTTTGTTGATGACCTTTCAGAAAACAACCCTTTACATTCTGTTTACGAAAGGTTGCAAGACTTAAACGGAGAACCAAAAATTAGCCTGGACAAGGTCAATATTACCTCACCATATCAATCGCAAAAATAAACTTGTGTTAGTCACCAAAGATTTAGCTGCCATCCATCATTCAGTATGCTGAACCAGAAAAAAAAAGTTAACAATCCCCTTTGACAATGTATGTGCAGATGATACTGTATGCTGCAAAAAACGTGTCTCCGTGCAGATACTGATATACTTCATGTACAGATCATGACTCTGCCTTGTATGAAGTGAAGACTTATTATGTCATTAGGTGAACAGGGACAATAGTGCACAAGAAAAGGTTGCCCCACCCCAGATTTTCTATGTTTAAAAAATGTTTGGACCATGCTTCCATATGAATCTTTTCCTGTTTTATTGTTGTAATTATTGTTGTTTTATTATGTTTGGATATACACATTGTCAGTACCGTTTTTTTTTAAATTCAGTTCACCTCATGAAGGAAAGTGTGTTGTTTTTTTATAGTTTTTTTTTAGAAATGAAACCGGGAGAAATCATGTCAGCCACTACACTGAAAATGAAAACATTATGGTCTTGAAACTATGAAATGACCAGTTACATTGCAGTGTTTGTCTTCGTATGAGACCATCAGATCATCAGAAGTTGATAATGAATGCGTTAGGAGCCAGATTTAGCTTACTGTCCTGAGAGATCATTTCCAAGCACCAGGCCATGGCTTATTGAGACTTTATTAAGACTTTTTATTCACTTGACGTAGAAACGGCTTCATTACTCATTGCAATCTTTAAACTCTCGATAGTCAATCTAGTGGCCATGCCAAGTAAATATCTCAGTTCTATATGGGAGGGTCCACTTGCAAAATGAGCTAGCATCTTCTCATCAAAATTCACAAACAGTTGGCAAAGAGATCAGTTCTTCTGTGAAGCTCATACTTCAAATCATTGGAACTGTCTATTGAGTCATTTCAAGCCTTTTATGCCTTTGTGAATGTGTAAGACTGTAGGATGTTCTTGCTTTCTCAGATGATGGGTCTATTTCATAGTTTCAAATGTTTTGCTGCTAATAAGGAATATGAAAGCAGTTTGTGGGGTGCTAGCCATGCTTGTTGTTCAAAACTAGGAAAAGTATAATAATTGTGTACTATTTATGGAAACAATGGAGATTTATTGTTTGCCAAACTCGGAAACACAATTCCTGAGCATGACTATGTCAGAGCTTTTTATGGCTTAGTGGCAAGGTTTAAATTGAGCTAATTCATTTGAGCATAATGACTATTTATTTATTCTACTATAAAAGTCAGTCCCCAAGTAAATGTATGTATAGGCTTTTCTGTTTGATTAGGATCTCAGCTCCTCAAAGTAATTATGAGGATAAAGGCCAGTCTTTTTTCATGCAAGTCAGTCACAAATATGTGCCTTCTACCATTTCAGCCATTCAAAGCCTTTCTACTAAATCCATATTGCATACGTAGGTATCTGTGTAGAAACAAGTCCCAAAACTACTTGAATATAAAACAGATGTAACTATTCTAATATAAAATTGTAAAAAGGGAGCACATTACAGTGTTACATTAACATAATTTTAATTTAAACAAAAAATGGCTGTTGATAATGTTTTGTTGCCTGAAGGTCTTTAAAGGTCTTTAACTACAGTTAAGTAGGGGAAATAAATTCAATCATTTGAATTCGAAGCTAGTCTTGAGCTTTATATATGCATACATATATGTTTGGAGTTTGCCTGAAATTTCCCAAATTTAATAAGCATATGTTTCTAACTCGCAAATATGTTTTGTTATGTTTTAAACCCAGCAGTATAAAACTAGCATTAAAAGATTGGAGTTGGAAATTCTTCCTGTGAAAAACTTAAACCAAACATGAAACCATCTTTAAAATATCAGTAATAAAATATTTATTAAAGTTAGTGCCTAAAAATCTGTATTTCACAATTTTTTTAGTTTTTGTGTTTCTGTTAATTAAAAAAAAGAAAGAATCCAAAGTAAACATTTTTTATTTGCAATACATAGTTACAACAGGCTTATTAATATACTGCGAACTGTAATCCAAAATGGTGGGTCCATTTGTCTAGATGTTTATGCATCTGCAAAAAGCTTTTGAATTACAAGAATTTGCTTATAATTACAATAAATTGCATATCAGACTACTTGCACAAAGATACAATTTTAAGGGCTATGGCAAGTGACAGCTGCATCATTTCTGAATGACTTTGTGTTAATGTCAGGATAGATTAACCATCAGGTGAACTTGATCATAGTTATTGGTTTTGGTTTTAGTATTGTTTAGTTCAGTCTTTAAATTTCAATATCAGATATACCTGAAGGTCCCATCGCCAAACACATAACTCTCCAGGTTTCATCTATTGGCCAAACAAATTCACAACTGGCTCCTCTCTCACAATACAACTGCTTTTAAACACTTCCTTATTTATACATAAACTTATGTTGTACAATATGTTCAAGGGAAAAATTTAAATACTTAGCTAGATAGCTATTTTTGTCTTCCTCTGTGCCATAGATGCCGGTTTCTTTGTTAATCTGGTTTTTTACTCATGGAAAAAAATCACAGCTTTAAACCTTTTTTGGTTTTGCTCTTTGAATTGAATATGTCGATTTTCTTTTTTAATTAAAAAGTTCTTGTTTTTCATGTGTTTATTGGTGTTTTATTTAGTAGAATTGTCTTGTGATTTGCCTTTTTTTTTGCCTTTTGTTGTATAATAATGTAATTGTTAGAAAAGTTGAACATACAAAGCTTTCCATGGAATTTGAAAAGAACACGTGCCCCACCCTCCGCTGACCCCAGCATTTTATATTCTGCTTCACTTTATACCTTATTTTTTAATTATTTAATAATAATAATGGTGTAGCAGGCCTTAGACGTCTCAGAAAAACAACGAAACTCAGCACCATTGGGGGGGGGGGGGGGGGCAAATTTGACAAAAATTAAATTTTTTTTTTAACAACAAATTTAAAATAAAT
>JAOYSI010031021.1:11015-31058 GCA_025775065.1 Hiodon alosoides
CATGATGGGATGTCGGAACACAGGGCACCAGAAGAGGTAAATTTACACCACGACCATGATGGGATGTCGGAACACAGATAACTGTCGGATAACTGCACGGAAAAATGATCATGATCGCGATATCAACGAATATCGATATGATCTCAAAAACACCGCTCGGGTATTTGATGGACTGCGCCCACCGATTTTGAGATACTACCCATTAGCTATCAGATGGAGGGGTATGTGTTTATTTGCCACGCCCTTTGCATTCGAAGATGGCCGAGACACTAAAGCAAACAAGTACTCCCAAAATGGGATTCACTCCAACCAAATTAGGCTAGGTTTGTTTTCTACTTTTTCATGGTGCAGATAAGCTGGGCTTTCAGTGCCCAGGGCAGTCAATTATAAACTTTAAATAATTTTCAAATAGATTACAAGATAAAAATAGGTATTGGTTTCAGACCGGCACAACAAAAGATAACCTACTTTCAGCAACTGACACAGTTAGTAGTCAGCTAGACCGTAACTGACACAAACCATTAGCCTGAACGTTGAACGCTGAATATTTACGCGAGTTATCACATATTATCCTTAAATATATTCTGCGGGTTTGGGTTCAAAAGTGGACCAAGAAATGACAAATAAAGGAGGTACCGTTTGGATATGGCGTTTCGCACAGCGTCAGGAAGTCCACGATGGGGTAGTCCATTTCAAGGACAGCCGTGCTCTTCCCACGCGTCACGGTTAGGCTTGGCCTCCGTCCCGCCGTGTCGTAGGACAGGCCGCCTGACAGGACCATGAAGGGGTCTCTGAAGGGACAAATTTCATACAATGACCAGCGCTGAGAGAAAACTGGACGGCACGTCGCCGATACGCTCTGGGCTCTCCGTTACAACTCCGGTGCTGAGTAAGGGAAAAGAGCTGTATACTTCTAACCATTAACCCGTTATCTCTACGCATCTCAAAGTGAAAACTTTTTTATCTTCGCAACGACCATTTCACCCTATTACAGTTACACATGCCCTCTTCATCTCACCACTGTTACAGTTACACATGCCCTCTTCATCTCACCACTATTACAGTTACACTTCAGGCATCGTGCTAGATGGTCAGAATGTACTTAAAAATAACTCAAAAATCAATGAGAAGGTTTTTTATAAAAACACGGCGCATCTCTCACAAATCCCTGAAGAACAGCGGATGGATGGACATAATGTTACGTTTCACACTCCGCGCTCATGCAGGTAAGGAAGCATGTCTAGACGTAGAGTTACATGTGCCTTGGAGCCTTACCCAACTCTGGTGGTCTTCCACTCCACTTTCAGAATGGGTTTGCATGGCTCTGGCTTCTTGCCATCCTTGGGCTGTTTCCCTGAAAGGCATCAAACACGCCCTTAGCCCGTCAGAGGACCAACACTGACCGTGGCACACTGCTGCTGATTATCGACGATTAGGCTTTATTATGCTAGGGCGGTGGATGGGGTTCCTTCACCAAAACGTTATTTCTGTTCTTAAACACTGCATTTCCCTTGTACTTCCTCTGGTCAAAGCCGATCCCAGATACAGCACACCGAGCTGTGATGTACCGCTGATCCAAGCCTGAATAAACCGTAAGAGACTGCCGACTCTGGCCCCCCCCCCCCCGCCGCTGTCTAAAGCCTGGGACGTGCGGGAGCACGCGGCTGGGAACGGGAAAGGAGCCGCACGCCAGGCGCGTTGCGGCGTCAACGAGCCCGGCGTGAGTTTGGGACCGCTCACCGTGCGGCGTGATTATCTGCGCAGGCTTGGCAGGAGACCTGACGTTCCATATGGTCAGAGTTCCATCTGAGTGACTGCAGACAAACTGTTTCCCCTCGTGGTGCCAGGCCACCGAGTGTATAGCCTGTAGGACGACAGGAAGCGGTTATCAGATGCAGTAGCGCACGGTGGCATGAGCCCATGCGGGTTTATCTGCGTGCCAGCCAGATGCTCTTGGGCCAGGGGGAAATAAATCACTTAACAACGCCATCCCAATCCATTTCAATAAATGATTATCCTACACAACTAAATTCTCTGAGATGATCTCATGTTGTTATTTTTCTCAATGACTTTCAAGATACACGCAGAAACGTTCTCCCTTGGAGCCACAGCCAGCACCTTGTGCATAAGGGGAGTCAGTAAGGTGCAGTGTCTAACCTACCTCATCGTAACTGTAGCGGTAATCGGCGTTCTTCGACTTCAAGTCCCACAGGACTACTATGCCGCCCTCGAATCCAATAGTGAGCTGGGAGAGCAGAACAGGCAGGCAAACCGCTGACTACTGTACTTTGATGCATTCACTAACAAAAGTACCCAAAGCGCGTGCATTCTGCTTTTAAAATGGCTACTAAGCTGCATGTTGACAACGGTAACATATGCCTTTCGAATCAGAGTAAAGGCATCATTATAAAAGGGCTCACAGATCCTGTTTCAATGGGCTATACCTTTCCTTCATCCATGGGATTATCACTTATGTGAACGACGGGTCCTGGGTGGGTCTTTGAGGATCTGTAGGAGGAGGAAAGGACATCTGAGAGCCGACCCAGCACAAACTCAAGTTGGGCCCAGATCAAAACTCTGACAACACACTGATCGCATTTTTACGGAGAATCTCATTTCTTCTACACATAAAAAAAGAGAAATTCAGGAAAGGATTATGTATGTGCAACTCATGTCAGGGGACAGAAAGCAGGGTGTCGTAAGCCCAGAAAACAGAAAATGCAGTAGGCAACATTGGTTTATGTGTTTGAGATCGGCAGTTTATTGGGGGAAGAGCTAAACAACACACCTACACACCAAACCCAGGTTCCGCCCAGCAACACATAAACCCCGGTCGTTACTAAATTATACAGTAACCCGCTTAACCTGCCGGAGCTGTTCTTTTGCTGTTTTCATTATGCCTAAAAAATGTAAATCTGAGTGCCCTCTTGTACTGCGTCGGCAAGACATCGCCATGGCAGCAGCATGAGGCAATTTAACTACAGTGGGCGCTCCAGTGAAGCCGTCCTATGTAAACTAAAAACACTTATTTTCATTCGATTCCGGTCGCTAATAACTGTACCACAGCAGATTCAACCAAAGCTGTAAAATTGACCATGTGTGATGGAAGTAAACAGGATCAAGCAACGTCCAAGGGAATTTGTTTCTGTGACTTTAACAAAGGCCATTAACTTCTGAGGTGGAAACAACAATCGATACCCATTTTTCTGTCATTAGGACGAGTGGTAGTAGCTAGTGTAAGATGGATGGCGAACAGAGCAAAGAGACAGCTGCCCCTGATATGCTTTTCCACAAACGAGACGCATGCTGTAATCACAAAATTCCACGGTCAAGTGGCAGCAAGGGTGAACCATGAAGCGACGGCTGTCTTTTGAATCCACACGTCTGCACATTTGAATCCACAGGTCTGCACATTTGAATCCACAGGTCTGCACATTTGAATCCACAGGTCTGCACATTTGAATCCACAGGTCTGCACATGGTTTCAGGCCCACGGAGATCTCCCACAGTACACCTGGCACAACAGTGGGAACGGCTAGCCACTGACATTCAAAATGCCATTCGTACCGTACTCACCCCTCGTTCGTCTCTGTAAACATAACATAAAGTTTTGACGGTCATCACAGCCGAGTCTTCAAATTGATTAAAACTGAGGACTCTCAGTTTTACTGGCGCTCAGAGGCAATCTACCTCACTACGTGTAAATGTCCAACGTCCACAAGTCCTACGCTGTGCCAGCTATGGATGACCTGGGTAACCTCCAGAAGGTCAGGATTCTCTCTGGTCTCATACTGTTCTGAAACCGCAGCCTACAATATCCTGAACATTATATATAGACATGAATGTTATTTTTGTTTTTAAAATACATTCCCATACTTCCAAAATGTTTTTTTAAAAGCTTAAAACAATCTGTATTTGAAAATACAATATTCTAAAAACATGAAACATGAAACAGGGTTTATTCATGAAAGGATTATACACATCGACCCAGTTCTGCAGCAACGTTCCACCTGGGATTTGAACAAGCGACCTGGTGGTTCAGCGATTTAACCACTAGGCGACACACTACCCCCAACTGTCAGTTTAAATCAGGGGCATGCTTCCATTGATTTTGTTTGTGTGTATCAGGAACAAGCCAGCGGGAATGCTTTAAAAGCTGCAACAGAAAGTCTTAAGTCTTAAAGGGAGGTCTTATAATACAAACCTGCAAGGAAAACTTGTCATAAAACAGGGGTGTCACACGCATAATAAACCTGGTCTAAGTCCAGTCTGAAAACTGACTTCTCACCAAACACGCCTACGAGAATATTCCAGTGACACATGGGAGCAAATCCGACAGCCGCAGTCTAAGCTCTTTATGAGGAGAGAACAGCGCAGAAGATACCAGCAGGACGTGGTCTTCGGGCGGCTGAGGGAGAGACAGACTCACAGTTCGATGGCTTTATTCCACATGATGACGTAGCCCGAGAGGGTGAAGGACTCCACGTTTACGATGTGTATGTTCCCTCTCTCAGTGCCAACATACAGCCATTTACTCTGGAAGGGCAGGTGGCAAAACGTTATCCTGGAAAACAAAAACAAGAGAACAGAACTATTTCAGTTCTATATTCAGCTGAGACACTCGAAGACTTCATCATATAACGTGCATACGATACGAGTGTTGATCTGATAACATACTTTCTTATATCTTAGGCGACAAAACGAAACGGTTTTCAAAGGTGTGAAGACTTTTCCAAGGCACTTTATGGTCCCGAAACGGTGCGGACTGACATTTCGCCGGTGTTTACCGACTACTTTTCGCCCGTTAACATTCAACTGCGGTCTGTCGTTTTTCGAGGTGGCGGTGAGAGCACGCTGAGAGTGACCTTGGGGGTTACCCAACAGAGCGAGTTCACAAACGACCCTCATCGATGAACTTCCTGCTCAATCTGTCGCCCATATGTTCCCGGCCGTTAAGCGTCGCCGCTCGTCAGAAAGGACATTTACAAGTGTAGGAATTTCAAGCGGGGTTTGCAATCAAATGCCCTTGAAAAGACAAAGCTGGAGCCCGTGTAATTTATCACAGGGTGATGCTTCACAGACACAACAGAGCCGACCGAACGCGAGCGGGAGCATTGGCGCGGTCATCTGATAGCCGCTTATTGTCTGTCGTAGAAACAGCCTCAATGCATGCCTACGGTATAACAAGAGACACATTGTAAGAGCATGCAAATGAGCGCGGGTCGCATTTTAAAAGGCAGTGGTCACCAATACGTAAAGGTCAATGTTGATATCGCTCACATAACTGAATGTGATATTAACAATATTCACATTTTTATCAAATGGAACGAAAGACGATAAAAATAAGCTACACTTTTAACTCTAGATATCCAACACCGTAACTTGAAAGCAATCCCAGCTGAACACAGTATATTTAAACAAATTTAAACAAATCCTCACAGGGATGGTCAATATGTAGCCAATTTGCCTATAGTAGCCATTTGGACAATCAACATGATAAAATCTAGGGAACCGGATTTTTTTCTGGTTCCCGCCCCCCAGAAAAATATATAAGTAATAAAAATAATAAAAAACAAACTAAACTAAACTAATAATGGGTTGAAAATGCCTGCGAGTGCTGCCTCGAACGTTGCTCTACACATTTAGCTAACGTCAGTGCAACACTATTGAGTTTTTTGGCTAGCTTGTATCAGGCAGTCGTACTGGCCATGGACAACATATTTTCCATTTTACACCTGTAAAGTGCTTGTCGCCTAATGTGCTCATAAATTTAAAAGAATTTAAAAGTGCAGAGCCCCGGAGAGCGTCTGCTAAACAAACAAACTGCCACGCATACTGTGTGCGTGGCAGATACAAGAATTGAAGAACAAACTGCTAACATTTGGGCAGAAACTTCCTCTGCGTTCTTCTTTTTCTTTCCGCTGGGGGCGGTTTTACTCATTCCAATAATCACCACATCTTTCCGGCGCAAAAACACTCAAACCGTCGAGTCGCACGCAGGGTGTCAAACAAGGCCGACAACCCAACCGCCAGCCTAGCGGTTTTAGGCCGATTTTTTCTCTCCAGCTTTTAGCTTGTATTTTCGCCTCCCCCCCAAAACAATAACCCGGAAACGGGAAATTTGGAATATAAAAGACTGCCCTTAATTTAAAAATGAAGACTACATTGCTATACATTTGTTAAGGAGCTGCTCAAGCAGAAAGATGATTATCCAAATGACTTCCATTTTCATGTACTTAATAAGCACATAGAAGCTGTTCACTTGGAGGCAGTAAAAGATTGACTTCCCCTGCTGGTATATGCTCTCCGTCATATTTTCATCTACGCCTTAACACACCATTAATCACCCAGATTGGCCCTGGGGCGTTGTTGCTCAATGCTGATTAGAGGAAATTTGCGGTGAAAACGTTGGTGCACTTTTGCTTTCAGAAAGGAAGCGCAGAAACTGATCCGGAGGAAATCCTGATTGGCTGCAGATACCCACTTCAGAAAGGCAGGAAGCCTTCCCTCACCATCTCAAAGCACCATAATTACAAACCTCACATCTGACAGCTTTCAATCTACATCTCATCTAAAGCAGGAAATAAATCGTCCACGGCGACACAACGCAATGAAAGCTAACGGGGAAAAATATCGAGGGGGCGCATAGCGATTGCATTTAAAACATCGCAATCTCCGAGTCGTGAACGCACGCGTTATGTTCATTGTGGACGTTGAGCCTTCTCTGTTCAGCGTCTGGTGCTGCATTCGATTCACAGCTCTGCCTTTCAGGACTTATATTTTCACCTGGGCTTTCGACAGAAGATTGAAAAAGCATTGCGAGACCACAGAAGTCGTAAACAAATTACGCAGGTTGGTCACACGGCACTGACCAAAAGGGGAACCCTTACGAACCACCGAGTTGCAGTTTTGTCTGGAGGGATTTGACTTGACCCAGGATGAACACGACAACCGGCCAATCACTTACTTACGATTATCGTTGATTGTGAGGTGTAAAAGGTAACAACATGTTTAACGCCCTTCCCTCTCGTTTAATACTTTTAAAGACGACACACAATCACATAAAAACATTACTTCCCTCAGAGTCGTGGCTAACTGATTGTTTTAAGTTACATTCGGTCGTTCCATTTAAAAGGCCATTACCGATGAGAAGTGTCACCCGAAAATGCTGGGACCGCCCTTTCCTTTCAACGGCCCACTCGGCCCGCCATTACCCCTGCGCGCATCCCAAACACGAGGGGCGCGGGCGGCGCTTTCACTGCTGAAGTGTGTGCGTTTCGGTTTCTGCTGGACTCGGAGCATTTTAAAAATCGGTTCCGTGCACAGTGGGGAGAAGCGAACGGATCAACCATAACAAGGGTGGCATGACACAGAACACCGCGGGTACCTTGATGATCCATTTAGAATTGCTTTACGGAAAATTTCTCTTACAAACTACATTAGGTTTAATGGTTACTAATATGGTTGGTTGCTGGTAAGAATGAGTTTTATTGTTTCAAATGAATAAATACGTACTTCAATTATGTTTTTTATCCACCAAAGGATTATTTTGATTATAGCATGTATTTTAAATGAAACCATGAAACCGTGACTGCAGTGAAAGCGAATGAGAGTCACAACCTCCCCTTTTCAGGCAGACCCTACCTCTCCCTGCTGAATTTGAGGGAATGCAGAATGGCAGGTCGCTTCTGCCTCAAGTTCCATAGGTGGAGGGTGTCATCCTCCAAGGCGCTCACAAGCGCCCCCTGTGAAGTGCAGGGGGACAGAAATCAACCGGCAGTTCCCTTGCATGCAGAGAAGAGAGAACGAGCAGAGGGGAGCTCGGAAGTGGGAGAAACAGCAGTGTGGCCCAGACTGGGTAGAAGCCGGTGTGTGCGGACGGTTTTACGCAAGGTCACTCGTCCGTCCCGTCCAGCGTCTGTGCTTGCTTTGGACCGGCGCTGGACGGGACGGGCGAGAGCAGGACACCGGGCTCACCTCGTTGACCAGGAACTGGAGCTGGATCACGGCCGCCCCGCTCTCGTGCTGGCAGTAGCATTCCACCCCAGGACGTCCGAAGCTGAGGCCCATTCTGTTAAGGTAAGAGCATCGGAGGGAAAAGAGCCTGGGGGAGTAATCAGGTTCATCTCTCCACGTCATCTACTCCAAGCTAAACAGAAACGACTGATTTACTCATCTGGCAAGCTCCGATCACTGGACTGTAGAGCATATAATAGCATTCAACAGAATGAAAGGCTTTTTACTGAGATAAGAAAAGTTTTTTTTTAAATTACTGAAAAACCTGTTTATTTAAAACTACAGAGATTTACCTGTGTTCTCTGAATGCAAAAATCCAATTTAATAAAACTGGGAGGCTGTACAAACCGGCCAATCATTGTTTTGAGAATACATTTATTAATATTACATAAACAATACAACTGTTCGAGCTTATTTCGTTTAACTCCGGTACCGGGAAGACAAACCTGTCATCACTAATTTAAACAGAAGGATTAGCAAACCAAGCACAGCTCTGGATTAATATACTAAGCGTTGCTTCTTGTCAATAAAACCCTGTTGGTTTAGATCGAGGCCTATTGTCTTCCTTCAAGTAGCAAAACCACTTCACCAGGATGTGCACGAGAATGCATGTGTAGGAGTTTCTCTACTTACTGAAATGAAAAATAACAGAAAACTAATAATGGCGGGACCAGGAGATGTTTAAGGTGTGTGAAACACTCAAAATAAGCAGAACAACAGGATTAAAATAGCTTAGAACATTAATAATTCACGTAATGACTTCCATAACTTTCCTCAGGCCAAACTTCCTGCGGCAGTAGACTCTATTCTCATCCAGGCCAATCATTCAACACCTGATTAAAGACATTGGACCACTTCTGCTATTTTTTCCTTGCTAAAATACATGCATAGCTGATTTCTTTTTTTAAAGCTCCAGTGGATAGCTCAGGCCAAAAATGAATGGATCAAATAGCTTTTTTAAAGGAAACTTTAAACCGCTTACCAAGTCCTACTGAATCAAACCGCTTACCTGCTTAACAGCCCAATAAAATCAAAGCCAGATACATTTTACTCAGGTTCATGCTTCACAAAACAACTAACTGCCTGTCCTACTATACATGCTCAATACGCAGTTAGTAGCAGTATGAGCAAAAAAGGAGAATTTTTAAAATACATTTAAAATCTCTCCCCGCTCTCTTTCCTCTATTAGTGGATCTGTGGCACAGACCCCCCACCACCGCAAAAACTCTGTTTCCCTGCCAAACCAAACCAATGGATTTAACTGGAAAAGCAAGAAGGCCGTCCTTCAGTGCGCTCTGACAGCGCATAGCAAACGGATGGCTTTGACCGAGTCACATGGTCCTTAAGAGGCTTTGGTGGAGGATTCTGCAGAGACCACGCATTCACTCCGAGAGTAGCTATTAGTGGCCCTGTGTAATCACAGTCTCCCACAAGTTCTTCCACCTACGGACGGAGAGATTTCATATTAAGAGGGTATCCATTACGGCCAACTGCAGCCAGGTCTGCCTCACACACTTTGTAAGCCCTCCCACTGTAAGCACAGTTTCCCATGTTGGCTTAACATCAGTAAATTAGATCAGATTAAACAAAAAGAGTCAGAATGAATAATAAGGAGATAGACCAAAGAAGGGGCGCTCTTGTCATCCCCTTACAACTTGCAGCTCGGATGCTGAACTAAAGCGACTTTCGAGAGTCGTGTACACAGGCATCCACTTGTACAGCTGGATTTCACTGAGGCAATTCAGGTTACGTAGCTTGCTGAAGGATACAGCAGCTGGGATGGGATTTGAACCAGCAGCCTCTTGGTTACCAACCTGGTCACCTTAACCAATTCTCCATCAGCCACCCACAGAGTCCCTCCAGGACAGCCACCCACAGAAGCCCAATCACGCAGAAGGGAAGACATGAACTTCAATTCAAATACTAAGCAAATTGTCCATCTGGTTTAGGTCACCTAAACGGCTCCAGTTCACCACTGATGCAAATGAACCATTGAGTCACAAAATGCGCTTTGAAAATTCAATAACAGAATAGATTTTAATCAGGAATTATGGAAGGGAACACAGCCCAATGCATATGGTAATCAGCAGTCCTCTCCCATTATTATTTTTTTTCACAGACAACTGGATGTTCTCAAAATGCCCTTTGGCTGTTTTGCTTAAAAGCTTGACTCCATCTATTCAGAAGCCGTCCAATAACGTAGTGTAGCACCACCGAGTTCAGGGTCATTGTCATAACCTTCTGGACAGAACCAAATTAAACTGACTGCTTCCTGCATTTCAAAAAGGTTTACTTGCTAAAAATCAGGCAACTGTTTTCCGACCACATGAACCGCGACCGTGACCGAATTGAACACACAATAAATACATTTCCCAAGAAGGAAGAGACATTTCCTGGTCCATAACGCTCCATAACTCCTCCTTGCCGATTGTGCTCTCTCCCAAGGTGCCTTGCAGGAAGGACAGACCACAAACGTACGAGCCGTAGAGGATCAGGAAACAATGCGCACCAGCTTCCTATGGAGAGTTAAACCATATACATCAGCGGGAGCACGTGGAGAACGTGGAGAACGTGGAGAACGTGGGGTTTCTGAGCTTCCAAGGTGCTTCCACCCTCAGGCAGTGGAAGAAGATCCACTTAAAAGCTTTTGAAGATGCAATACGACCTATAAAAGGCCACTGTAGACGTGAAAACTAACCTTTCCCTGTTCAACACAAATTTCTTTTCATTGGCTGACAAGGATTGACTCATTGAAACTGACACACTGAAATGATTATGTAAAAACTATCAATTTGGAACGGACCTCAGCTGTGAGTATTTTGATGCATGGCTGGTCAAAAAAGGGGAAATGTGAGAGGGAAGCTGAGGAAAAACTAGACTAATGAACCTATGGAGACAGCTGGTGCAAGAACTGATAGGCAAAATAGCGACTCATTAGGGAATGCCATCTGCAGATGAAGGAGGAGGGTGAACCAGGTTTATTTCTCCAGAGGGGAAACATTACCCGGTACTACAACGTTTTCTCCATGGACTCTGGGGAACCTAGCAATTAGACTTCTCCTACGACCGCAAATCAATTACATTGAAAAAAAAATGCATAAGGACATACATTTTAAGTCAAACAGAAGCCAATGTCCTATCAAAGCAATGTAGAGAAGATCTCTCAATAGGGATATCCGCCCCATGTGAAAATCGCAACTCTGTCTATTCCACGAAACAATATGAACTCTCTCTGGTCAGATCTGATCTGCTTTGGGGTGGGGATTGAGCATTGGTCCGCAGAGGCTGACCGAGGGACAGCGGGACATACAATGGGCCGATTCCCGGGGATTCGCCTTCGCAACAAGAAAATAACACCCAGTGGCGGTGGGTCATATAGTCTACAACGCTATGCTGAAAAGTCTGCACCACGGGCTGTCTGTACGGCAGGCATCTCGATAGGATGTCGACCCCGACTTGCCAAATGAAAGTCACACGCGCACGGGGGTCTTTCCTGCAACCTCTTTCTCTCACTGCACCAATGAGGGTGTGCTACAAACACCAGCAGGGGACCATGCGCGTTGTGAGTGGCAAACACAAAACCCACCGGGAAGGATAACATGAGTCAAAAAGATCAGTAAAGGATACAGGCGACCTACAGCGTGAGCTATGAACAGCTTGCTAAAATGACTGCTTTCCCTGGAGGGGAAGGAATCACTACAGCAGACTGCTACTCTGTTATGTGGTGGGGTATTTCAATGCACCAACTGTAACACTGCCAAGGAGCCAACCGCTCCTTAGTTTTAGGTGTAAAAAACAAGGCGGGGAACGCTTAGAAGTCCTTTATTTGGGCCATAACTGACCCTTCCATCTAAAATTCTCACACATACAACTTTTGTTACAGAATGCATTTACAGTTGCAATACATTCTTGTCAAGATAAGGTTCTGTTTACAATGAACACGGCTTTTTGGCAAATCGCATAATCTCTTCCACGTGATCTCCGCTTAACAGCTTCTCTTTGGCTTTTGGAAAAGTTGCATGTTTACACCCAAATCTTATTTTGATAGGAACCCCAAGAGCCTCAGCCTGACCACTGATCATGATAAAGTCTTTTCCGGAGAACACTGTATCAGTGACCAGCACCTGCCCGTTTCTCGATCTGCAACACGCAACTAATCTGCTCCTCACAACGTCAGTGCAGCTGCTGGTATAATCAAATTACATATAAAATAAAGACAAGAAAATCAATACATATTTGGCCAATTCTGTAAACTTTATGATTGGGTTATGACGATTGTGCTCTAGAGGAATTTCTATGGGGGTGAGGTGGTGGACAGATACAGAAATAGTGTATGATGACACTCGCAAATAAGTGTCCATGGATCTGGTAAAGCTCAGATATGAGCTCTGTATGAAGAATTTGAATAAATATTCCTGCCCCCGCTGGCTAATATCTCACATTTTCAACACTAACTTCCTTGAAAAACCAAACAATAATCCCTAATTATTAGTGGAATATATAGTGGGAGGTGATCAAATTCTACTGAATCTACTGTCCAGTAAAACACAGAACACATGCTTTCATTTGGTAGTTTTGTTAAAGAGCCATTGTTGCAGACATTGTTCAAAACGGCATTGAAAAGCGCACCGTGGGAATTTAAAAAAGAATCTTGCAGTATACCATATCACCGCAATACTGCCCAGCCACAACCACAGTGGAACACAGCAAGAGGGTGAGGCAAGTTCCACTTTTGAAGAATGTCAGGCAGTCAAAAATGAAGCCATTAATTGGAAAGCCCATTAGCTCCTTATCGTAGCACGCCTGGCGCTCACCGGGTCTGACATTACGCGAAACCATCTCCAGCGGCAGGCCAAGCTCGACGAGGCGCTTTATGGCCCTGGAAAGATGAATGCCTCAGTAGCCGAAAGCCTCTCTCCGTCACCGCGGCGGGACGTCCAGAGAGGCGAGCCGAAAGCAGTGCCCGTTAATGAGCGCTCTCGTCCCGGACGGAAAAGCGCGCACTAAGGGCCGGGGGTGCCGTGGAGGGATCCGGAGAACCGTGAAAACTCCGGTCCACACTGCAGTAAACTCTGCTAACCACGGTCCGCGCTCCCACCAAACGTCTTCATTCAGGAAGCAAAACGACCCCAGAGAAACATCTACTTAGGTAGCCATCATATGACTAAGATCACAAGCTTCCCGTTAGCTCTGGATTATGACTGGAGTCAAACACCCCTACACCACTATATCACATGCATACAAAATATTAAAGAATGACAAATTAAGAAACATAAATGGTTTTTCTAACAATAACCACATACTACATACAAAAGTAACTCAGTGAAATACATTTGCAATTTCAGAATAATTTAATGAAACCCTGAAAGGCCATCACCAAATTAAATAAGCAATCCTACAAATTGGGGGATGGGGTCATTTGTAGTACCAATATTGTAAGTATTAAGTGCACTTAAAGTTGAATTTATTATTTTTAAAGAAAGATTAAGCTCTGATGAAAATGAAAATGCAATTAGGCAGCTTCCAGAGCGCTGGCGCATCTCATTAGCTCTCAATGAACTCGGGCTAATCGAGGAAGTTCCGTCAAAACCAGTCCATCTCCATCACGCGCCAACTGCACTAGACAAGCAGTTTCAAGTGCTGACACCCATATGACCAGGGCTGACTGATGAGTCAGCCCCACTTCCGCTCTGAACATCCTGCTAGACGAGATCAGCTCATCTACATGCTTTAACAACATGCCCTCCAATGCTCCCCTCCTGCCATTTCCATCCAAAGCTTTTCCAAAGGGAGGGGGGGGGTAAGAAAACCTCCGGCAGCCTCACTCCTCGCCTGAAATCTCCCTGAGCTTGCACAGAATGATGTCATTACAGCGACGCATGATGTCAATACCGGTCACAATGGACCCCAGTGGGCTGCGAAATGATAAAAGAAACAAATGTAAGAATAAGACTTTGGTGAAACGAGAAATGCAGGGACGATCGATTTGTTTACTATTCAACAGCACTACTCTCTGCCTGGGTGGACCTCTGCTGCCACAACGTGAGCCCGTTCCGTGTCACTGCATAGCTGTACAGACGCAGACAGGTTAATATGTCAGTGCTGAAGCACGGGTCGTTTACAGATGCTGCTGAAACAACACACATCAACAAGACATACGCTTAAGGCAATGTCAGAACAATGTAAATGTTAAACAATGCACTGCAAAGTTCTTTTTGCCCAGACAATGCAACGATGCAACAGACTGTTACTATCATAAATGACTGTACATAGTGACAAGATCCTTCTAAATAGCTTATGAAGTGTTGAAATAAATCGCGTAGATTGAGTGAAAACATTAAGTTATCGTCGGAAAAGCGCGGGATGCCGGTAAATCATCTGAAGGGAAGGCCCGGCAATGTAAAGTTCAGTGGGGCGTTGATCTGTTTATATCCCCATTTACATGAATGCGTTGTTTTCAGCTCCCCAGCCATTTTACAGCTCTGCAGCGACCCAAAATCAAGTCCTTCATTCTGGCTGATGAGGAAAACTGCTGCTTTTAGGAGAATTTTACCAGCATGCACTTCTGTTAAGAAACCGAATGAAAACATATCCGTTTCCATCAACTCTAAATTGCAGAAAATAAAGGAGACAACACAAAAGACTCAGTGCTGAATATCTCCATCTCTCTGGTAGCAATGGCCCAAAAATGTTCCATTAATAAAGCCAGCGTCTTGCATTTATATTAACTGCACCCACATTAGGGCCCCACTGAACGCATTCCCCTCATCTCCGTTCATATAATAGTCTGAGCCAAGTCCTCCCATCATTACTATACTTACACCAACAACAAAAAAAAAAAAAAAACTGCTCATCTGACGCAGACCAGCTGATGTGGGGGGGGGGACAAGCTTTGCAAAAAAAAAAAAAGACCAAATCTTTTCTCAAGAAAAAGGATACAGTCTCAATGCTCCGGTTTGGGTCCCAATAGCCAATATTTTCTGCACTGGGTCAAACGCCACTGAGGAAGGTTGACTGGGGAAGCCATGTCGGACAGTCTGTAATTACATCGAAGAGAGAAGACGTAAACAAAACAAGCCATGTAAGGGTGGACCTTAAAACCGACTTAAGTCTAACCATCTTAAGTCACATCTAACTTAAAAAATCATTCTTGCACATAAAGGCATACTTTAGACCACAGTATAATTCCCATTTAAAGCAAGCATGGAAATAGCGGACAAACAAACAGTATTTTGGATTGAAAAAAACGCAATCTCCGGACCTCAGTCCAACAGAGCAAATGTGATTAGATTCCATTAAATCAGTTCACAAAGAAAGACCAATAACTCAGACGGCGTGGGGAAAAATTCTACCAGCGGGACTAAAACTCAATAGATTTCTTTTCTTTAATGATCTTCTTTACAATTGAAATAATCGGCAATAAATGTAATTTATTTTTATTACGCTAAGTGGCAACCCATTTAACATTATGTATAGCTTGTACATTTTCATCCATTTTTCCTCGGCATGTCGAGCTGAAATACATAATAATAATTATAACAATACTAAAAACAACAACAACTCCAGTCAAGTTGAACAGTGGGAATTCAGAAAGTGCTTCAGGAGTCCTCATCTCCTGTCTCTCATAGACACCACCATTCAAGCAGCACTGTTTCCTGGGCTGAACAGTGTTGAACATTTTATTTTACATATTTTTCAGAACTCCACATCCCATCAAACACCTTGCTCTGAGCTCCTTAACCATCGCGCCCACTTAAACAAAGGCTAGCGTATGATTTGAAACAAACACAACTTGGCTGTCTCAAAAAGCACACAAACGGTGAATGGAATAAACCTGAAAGAAAGAAAAAAAATACATGCATGTTGTACAACTTTTGATCTCTTGAAGCGGAAGCCTTTCTGAAACTGACCACAGTTAACTACAACCCCTTAACTGAATGTTTCCACACAATCCATCTTCATAGTGTTAAATGTTGGCCCCATGGTGCAGCAGCTGGGCCAACACAAACCGTCCTACCCTTATATTACTGAGACATCTCATTCTATGGGCTCTCTAGTACGTCCCATGTGGATACTCCTAATATCAATGCCTCTTGGAAATGGCTGTGCAATCCAAGATATATAACTACAATTACTGCTATAGTCACACTGACATAACTCCATTATGTTTCAATATAAATTATATTAGTGCGTTATTTCCTCAAAACCGTTTAAACAAATAGAAATTAAATGCATATGATTAACTTTCTACACGCATTCTAGCTACTGAACATAATTTAGTTACAGGATTTGACATAATTATCTGAACTTTATTATTATTGAACAGTCCTACTCAACAGGAATAACCCTAAAATACGGATAATTTGTCTACGCATGCCATCCGCCAGGTTCATTTATAGGACAGCGTGAAAAACCATATTAAGCACACGCACAATTCATACT
The DNA here is from genome assembly GCA_025775065.1 of Hiodon alosoides. Lineage (NCBI taxonomy): Eukaryota > Metazoa > Chordata > Actinopteri > Hiodontiformes > Hiodontidae > Hiodon > Hiodon alosoides. The sequence goes on from JAOYSI010031021.1 coordinate 27,474, forward strand.
ATGGAGTAAATCGTCAGGCGATCGAATAAAGTGAAAAATAAATAACACAGCAAATAGTTTTTTGAAGTTTGTAGATAACTAGGAATCTAGCAAAATAATCGATCGCGCGGAAAGTACACTGGTTTTTCGATGACAGACGTCAATTAAAAAACACTCACTCAGACACCCATTGATAAATGTTGCCGAACTGGCTACCTTTCTAAGTCAAAGATCTAAACAACCGAAGCCGGTAAAAATTTGAATAAAAAAAATGTTTTAGCTCGTCGTGATGAGGTTCGTTTATACCAAGCAGTTCTTGGTTGTGAGATATAGCTGTTTAATTAAGAGGCACACTACCTAGCAACCTAGCACATTACAACGATTATTCCATACCTTGCAGAGTTGAAAATGCTCGGACTGGAGTGTCTCTTGGATCAAATCACTGTCTTTGCCTCCAGGCTGAGGAGATGATGATGAGGAGGAGGTCAGGCCGTCCAACACCTTCCTAATATTAAACTTCTTCATTTCCCCTCCAAAAAAAAATAAAAAAAAATAAATACACAGGCGAGAACGAACCACAGAATGAGATACACGGAGCCAGCAAAGACACAGTGGGAAACAGAGGGCGCACACTTCTATACCTACTCAATATTTGTGCATAGTCCACATGTTAGCTATTTAGCTAGTCTGCTGTCACTTCAGTCTCCATGTCTCAGTATGACAATCACATTTAAGGCTCGGAACGTGAACGAGTGGTTCGTATATACGGTATATATAATTGTTATTTTAAATTTAGTAATTCAGTAATTTGAGGGATCCAGGTTGGCCAGAGATGATCCCCCAGTATCGTTGACGAGGCTTACTGTCACCATCACTCTCAGCAGCGATCTCAGACTCTCTTCTAAGCTAGCTAACACGGAAACGCAGCAGCAGCATCGAGTCTGCGCCAACAATAACAGCAGCTCCCGGATGTTTATCAGAGGCGTTGCTGGCCGCACAGGGTCAGTATTGGAGCAGAGCTTTTCCTGTACAGCCTCTACTCATTGTCGTTGCCTGCGCCCGATATGGCTACTTAAATCATCATTATGAATATTAAATACTGTACTCGCTGGGTTGTCGCAACACGTTTTACGTTATTATTTATTATATCAGGTGCTAAGACCAATAGATCGCAGTCATTTGTGGATTTAATTTGTGAACTTTTTTTTCCTACGCACTGTCTGCACATTTCTCAGCAGTACTCCCGATTGAAGTTTTCTCAGAAGACGTAATTAAACATCATGTACTACCAAATTACGATTTTGAGTGTATGCACCATACAGCAGTTTTACTGAAGAACACAGTATCAAAGGTTTCCCTGTTTCCAAGCGTAAACATGTGAACGCAAACCACTAGCTGTTAAACTGATCCAGTAATTCATACGGTATTGTGATTAACTGGTTGTTAATGAAGTGTTGTAGATGCAACTTATAAATAGAATCCCATATTCATTTTAACTCATTTATACGCTTGAATATCCAGATGTTAATGTAAAATTTGAAAATGACATGGTGACTAATTCCACACCTTGTACTTCACAAAGAGAAGTATTTTAAAACAGGGTCACGGGCAACCTCCAGTCTGGTTGCCAAGGAATCGAAAGAAGCCATGCCACTCCTCGCCCAAACTGGTGGCTGCTGTCCCACTCACAAACGGCAGATGACAAGATCAGGATTCAAAGTGCGTAAGGCTCAGTTTGCGCTCAACAGAAGGGAGGCTTGCTTATTGTTTAAATCTAGACAACCAGGAAACTCAAAGAAAAAAATAATAATTATATGGGTTTTAATAAAATTATTAAACTGTTTGTAAATCAAATTGACAAAATTATTATTATGATCATGGTTTTCAGAATGGCATAGTACCCAGGTAAAGTCATTGAGTGATGTTGTGGGGGGGCTCAGACAATCTCAGACAGTGTCAGATATGTGTCCTGGTGAGGTTAATCCATTAATCCATTAGTTCATTAAAAAACACTAATTATTTAATTATTTTTAAATCCATGGTCAATTTTTGGTTTTGATCATTTTTGAGGTGCATCATATGGAATAAACCATTTTTTGTGACGGTGACGTGTTCATATTTTTCATATATTATCAATGCTTTTTGGTGCCTTGTGAATTTGGTTATTGTTTTTACATAATATATCTATTGCATCTTTTAAAATAGATTTTAATGTAAAATTCAACAAAAAACTTGAATTCAATGGAACGTGGGACTGTTTTAATCGACATACCCACTAGATGGCACAATCGTTGTTTCTTTTTTACTAACGCCATCGATCTTTAAAGGTTTTATCATGCTTTTTTAACTATGTTGTTGAACCAAAAAGTATGAGCGACCCTGTCTTTAAGTGATTACAGTATTTAGTTGATTCAAATGTTAAATAGCTGTCTGTAATAGTATATTGGTTTTGTGATTTCAACCCTCTTTTTCATTCTTCTCATACATATTTCCTAGCGACGTTTTCGTCTTGTTTTGATCTTTTTTTATATATTCAGGGCAGCTACCGTCTTGCTTACGGAACGGAAAATGAATGCGAATGTGAAACCATACATTTATTTGTAGACGTGCAAGATATAAATAAAGGTTTATATCATTCAATTTCAAAAATATAAATAAAAGTTCAACCAGGTTAATCCAAAGTGCACACCAAAACGCGATTTCATTAACACTGAGATGTTGCAGCAATAGTAGTATTTTTGTAAAACCTTCAACGTTGTATTTCTTCTAGTTGTATTTTTGTCATCTACTACTACTACTTCAAAAGCGCTCTTAATATCTGTCCGGGGTTCGGTTTTTGCATCAGCAGCCCATTAGTCTCTAGCCTTCGCCTGGCTGCTGGGGTGCCTTTAGGATCACCATCATCTCCTGTCTGCAGCTCTTTCCCAAGTGAGCGGGATCTGTACACGTTCCCACAGCTGCTGACGCTTGGAGAGATCACTGCATAATTGATCAGGCCTTTCCACTTGTTAACGGTTACGGTCAAACCCTTGTGTGCATGTGCACTTTTTATTCTTATTGGCCAGGGAGTTTGGCTTTGATGCTTACCCAGCTCTGATCCTTCCTTACTTCTCATGGTTCAGAAAAGGGTGACATGAATGCTTTCTAACAGGCCTCCAATTGTCTCCCTACCTTTCTCTTATCGTGGTTCTTTTTCTTACGAAAGACAGATATTATGGCAAGGCAGAAAAATGTCAGATTGTTTGTGGAAGACTGCCAGAGATACACATTATCCACGAAAACCGTTTTTATTGGTGTTTTGTGTTGTTGACCTTTGATAACAAAAAAAATCTGATGTAACAAATAACAAATGAGCCAAAAAACAACGACGAAACCTCTGTGTTGAGGAGAAGGGCAATGTTGCAGAACATTTACCTACATTCTTTAAAAAATCCCTTTTAACCCATGCTATCGTGACTGTAGTCTTTAGGTGGATTTATAGAGCCAACAAGGTCAGATCTCCAGGGGGGAAACCATTTGGGAAATATAAATATTTATAACAATACCAAGAAATAGAAATCGAGGAATGTTTTATCATAGAAATTTCCAGGGAGAATATTTTTCCAG
>JAOYSI010031032.1:0-31056 GCA_025775065.1 Hiodon alosoides
GTGTGTGTGTGTGTGTGTGTGTGAGAGAGAGAGAGAGAGAGAGAGAGAGAGAGAGAGAGAGAGAGAGAGAGAGAGAACATTTCTGCACTCTCACCAACAAGTCTACCTGTGTTTGAGTCTACAATGTTTTAATTTAAATGTTTGGCGAATGTATAATAACTACTTACATGCCCTTGGATTGCTTTGCGAGCATTCCACCATATTTTAATGACCAGCCCACACTGCATCCAGGGTGTATCCTATTAGTCCTATGGCGTGACTCTCACTGGCAGTTTGTTACCAGTGTAAACACCACGCTAAACTCCTGGTAATTTAATGAGCTTAGGAACATTAACGGAACGATAATATTTCCCTGAAAAAACACCTATTCCATTATTTTGAAGAAATTATTCTCCGAACAGAAACATGGAACCATATCTTGCGCAGGAGAAGCAAAAACTGTTTTTAATCGCACATATTTCCTTTGCTTTGCAACCAGCGATATTTAGCGATTCATTACATCTGTCTCCTAACTCTACCTCGGCAATCGCAGTACCGTTTTCTCGTAGTTCATTTACAAGGCTTCATTTAAAGTTTTTTTTTTTTAAACCTTTTTTCCTATGCTGGCAAATAACAATATTGATGTATTGATACAACATACATTCAGAAGCCTGAAATATCATAAAAGCATATTTTCTTTTTAAAAGGGTTAGGGCTTCTGTATGGTAAAAAAAATAAAATAATAAAATAACCTTCACTTGCGTAGTTATTTACACACAGTACCTCGTTTTGCAAATAACATCCTGTTGTATGACAATGACAATAATTCATATTAATGGCATGACGGAACGAGACGGAACGGCCCGGAACGGTACTTTAATTAATTTAACTGCTTTAAAAAAACAGCATAGAAAGTTGCACACACGTGAGAAGAAAGTTTTACCCATCAGAACCGATTAATAACGCGCGGTCATTAACCCGTTCCGGCCGAGAAACCTCTTTTTATCACCAAAAAGCTCCCGGAACACTGGGTTCTGAAGGTCCAAAGACGACGAAAAACACAATGCAACACATTTTTGCACGGAATTTGAAATGAAAGGTCGGTTCACTGTTTTCCCCCCAGTAGAGCTATGATGTCCTCACTTAGTTGTATTGTGTGTATCATTTCCATACTCTGTGCAGCTTCAGAACCCCGTGTTCCGGGCGGTTTTTGTCTCTACAGCTGTTTATCCACAGAATGTGCAGTTAAAGGTCGGTTCGGTGCGTTTTCTCAATAGTGTTATGATGTCCTCACTTAGTTGCATTGTGTGTATAACATTCGTCGTCTTTTGCCTTCGCAACTTTCTATGCTGTTTTTTAAAAGCAACGGAATTCATTAAAGTACCGTTCTGAGCCGTTCCGGCTTTTACCCCATCCCCATATTAATCGCTATGGTCGTTATGAAGTAATATGACTAAAATGTATCTTGCAATGGGAAATTCCGGTTATTTTGTCGCAAACATACACAATTATGATTTTATGGTAACAGAAGTTTGAGATACTTGCATGTCATTGCTTAAACATGGTAAATAAGTGTAAATGAAACGGAAAGAAAAGCGGTGACCGTTTGCTCTACCACAGTCGTGCCTCTCATGCTTACAAATAAACATAGAGATGCAAACAAGTTAAGAACGCACGAGACATTGAAATAAAAATGTTTCGACGTTAAAAAACACATAGGTATTATAGCTCGTAATGTCTGAATGCAACATAAATCACGTATTGCCATTTATCATCTAATAAAAAAATGTTTAACAGTAGCATAATCACAGTGCTTCAAAAACGTTCTGCAACACATTCTTAATCTAAAGCAAAAACTGAAGACAGGATGTTCAATTATATTATATAGAGACACAATAACCAACCACAATAGCAGGCTACGACTGCATCAAACATTCTGTGATGATTTACTAATAACAGGCGAAATACATACTCTTACTCACCTCTACTTTCAGAGATGTGCATCCTTTCAAAAACTCGCGAATATTGGCAAGACAGTCCGCTTCGTTCTTCGGATCATGGTAGTAATAAAAATAATAGCATAAATAGATTACATTATTTACACAACTCACATAAGATAAAATTAGCTATTTACGAAAAAACAAAACAAAAAAAAGCATTCGTTGCATTTACTCCAACATTGGCAAAGAAAGTGGACTGTGAAGCACATTAACATTGCGTCATTGTTAAAGACACGTTACCACATTTTCACTTCTCGTCTTCTTAAAAAAATTACTGCAGGTTCTCAAACTTTCGCCTACACACAAGAACGCAAATAGCCTACTTCCAGGCTGCCATCCCATCTAGAGTAGGCACCCTCCAGCTAGCTCGTGTAAATAGAGTGAATTTGTATTTGTGAATCACTCTTTCACTTATTCCGTTTTATTCCGCCTGGTATATGTATTGGGTTTTTGCGTGTATGACGTCACCGCTGCGTGCGCGAGGTAGTTTAAAGCTAGTTCTCAGAGGAGAGAAACTACGCTCTTTGCCGCTCTCTGGCGATAAAACTGAAAGGGTCCCCAAAACAAAGTTTTAATTCTTTTAACGGATTTTAATGTACTCGTGTGGTTACCAGTCAAATATGATATTCTGTTCGTTGTATTTTGCGATTGTATTTTTTGAGGTAAAACGACGAAGCAATTATGCCGTTATCTTGGTCCTCGGTGTATAGTGCCATAATGACTAGCCACCAGATGTTATTTTCATTGTATGACAAGGAATAGCAGAGCATCAGGCGCAGTTTTTAATTTTTCATCACAGTTTCTTTGCGTCTGCAGTAAATCAATCAATCCCGTATTCCTCAGCACGAGCTTCATGCCTGAACCTTGAACCTGTGTCAGAACATAACATTTATCATAAATAAATCAAATATAGTGCACAAGCAACCAAAGCCGTTTTCCCTGTAGTTGTTAAATAATTGTCGCCTTCTAGCTAAATGTAGGAATATTAGTTTCAAAACTACTAAGTGCATTTTTCTTAAGTAGACCAGCCAAGACACCCGAGCACCTGATCATTTCTACAGATTTGCCCTTAAAATGCAAGAAAAATTGCGGAACATTTGTCTTACGTATACAGGAAGTTTAATAGCCCCATACCTCCTTTTAAATACGCAAACAAGTTGGCGAAAGTGTAATATATTAATACATTGTGCCATTACGAGTGGATATCGTGGAAAAACCCACACACGCATTTTAAAAAATGTTCGCATATCCGCAAAGAACAAGCCAACTGCGCATTTGAACGCACGCAGCATTTCTTGATATCGAATTCAGCATCTCCGTAACAAATGTCCTGCCAACATTACCCTTTGGACAGAACCAGGCTGAAGCCTCTCCATGAGCTTGCAGAGAACAACCCCGTCCTTCAGGGATGCTTTCAGAAATCCCTCTGCAATGTCTCTTCGGCGAATTGAGTACTCCTAAGGATATGAGCCATGTTACGATTTGCTCCTCCGTGTTCATTGCTGCCGCATACATAAATTCCGTGTTAAACCAGCATGGACCCGTTATGTCAAGCTGTAACCCACATCCGACATCTAGGCTTCTGCTTTCCCCCTCGTGCCACCGTTTACTGTAGTCAGTTAAGAAGCCGCGCTCCTAGGCAGTGTACTGGTTTAGTTCCTGGCAGAGTACCATGTGAATTACCAAGGCTTCACTGAATAAGAAAAGTTATATCATCTCACACATACATTTTTTTTTTTATATAAATGTGTCATTTTTATTTCAAAGCAGGCAAGTATGACAGAATACCACTAAAACCAACCCGGTGGATATATTCACCACACCTGGAGAATATAACGTGCTTTAAAAGCATTAGTATTTAGAGAAAATAACCTCAGAGGAAAAGCGCAGGACCGTTTTACAAATGGACAAGCAAAACTGCAACAATTTAAAGCCTCAGCTTCACTGGACTAATGCAAAACTGCTTTTCGGTAGGGAGTCGCAAAAAGGCCTTCTCTCTTGCCCAGGGTTCTTCATCACCTCTTGTAACCAGCAGGTCAATCTATAAAGCAGACAACTGATAAATTAAGTCAGGCCCCTCAAATACTGTATGTTTAAAACAACCTTTATGACTCCACAGACCAGAGCATTAAAATCATACCTTTCAGACCACCAAATAGCCGTCATAGCATGTGGCAGGAAACATCACGTGGTCATTTCATTCCATTCACATGGCATTTTATCCTGCAACAAAAGTTTTAAAAAATAAGCTGCCATTCAGTATGCAAAGAGACTGGTCAAGTAAGTTGATTTTTTACACTTCCAGGTTTGTTCCTTTTGACCGGTTTCTTTCTTCAAGCCTCCTTTCAGGAATCAGCTCACTTCCTTTAAGCTTGGAGGTTTTGCTGAAACTAAAGCATCCTTGATACACTGGACTTAAATCCAGTGTACATGAGATTCTTAAAAAGCATTCTGAAAGTTCCATGGTTGAATGTTAAGTTTGGAGATGGCCAAATACTGATGGGGGAAATCTGAATGGAGATGGGATTGTGAGGGTCTTTTTGGTTTCCTTTTGGGAATCAATTTTGTTGAGTATGGAGCATCATTTATATCAAACATGTTTAATCCGTTGAGATCTTAATGAAATTCCTGTAGTCCCATACGATCCAAAGCATTGCTGATGCTGGCCATTAATGAGTACGTCTTCGCATTGCTGGGGGGAACTGACAATTCTTAAGGACCACAAAAGGCAGTAGTGTGAATATTTCAGTTTTACAAGGTGGTTTGTAAATTTACTTTAACATTCATATGATAAACAAAAAGGTTTGCTTTGCTTACCAGCCGTTGACAGACTTGTTTTTATCTGTTGAGCAGAAAAGCGCCTTGTATTTTGGTTGGAGGACGCTTTGGATAGGTAGTTGACTGCCATCTGAGTTTACGGGGACTCAATTTTACTGAGGAAGGTTACACTGATAGAAAGTTTGAAGTGACACGCATCTCCTCTTCAGCAAGACCGAAGGAACTGAATCTGTATGAGCCAACCTAGTTTAAAAAACCCCACCACTTCTACTTCATAGGAGCTCCAGTAGTGCCGTTTAGTATACAGGTCGGTCAGTTGATCAATTAAAATTGTCGACTAAAAACTTGACAAATGCCAGTTAAGAATATGGCCTCAGGGATCCTTAACTGTTCAAACTTTATTTGTAAATGAAAGGCATGTTACTCCAGGGATAGCATATTTTACAGCACAAGGAAACTAAACATTTCACTTAAATACTAGTAAATGGAAGGTGGGCGGAGAATATAACACTAGAAAGAACTTATCCAAAAAAGTGACAGTTGGGAAGCTCAAAACCACAGCTTTTCTATACAAATTTAAAATCCACCCTGGTTTTCACTTTCTCTTCTGCACAACTTGACGGAATGTGCAAGCACTCTCATTTCCAAGTCCGTTCAGTATCTGCTGTGGGCAATTCCTCGATCAGCCCCAAGTCCAGAGTTGCTGTACGCTTCACGAGGAGGATAGCCTCTCTCGACCAGGGGGGCGGGCCCCCGCTCCTGCCTGCCAATCCGCTCGCGGCTAGTGGAGTACGGGTCACTCCGACTGCTGGGGTAACTGTCGCGACTGCCATAGCCGTCCCAGGAGGTGCTGCCATAGTCGTCATAGCGACTGCTTCTGCCACTCCCACTGTAGGATGGTGGGGGGGCCCTTGAGGGTGGGGTGCTGCGCGAGTTACCTGCAGGGTTAACGGGGTCAGGTAATTGACAAAGTTTCACTTGTCAGTTGACTTGTTTCGTTTTTGTACACGATTTGGTATCTGGCCATTTCTCATCTAGATAAGTACTATAGCTGGCACCTTTGCAACGATTACACTTCCATCTCAAGGGAAACCAGGCAACCCAGAACTTGAATCCCTTCTACCGGCTCCAATAGTGGGTACTATATTAAACCTTAAACTGAATTCACACTGAAGAACGCACAGGACAACCTGTACCACATAGTACTAGAAACAGCGGTCATTTCATTGGAAACTCCCAACTGTCATTACTGAGGATTGGCCACATGGGCTTTGACTTGGTTTCTTGATGGTTTTGAATTCCCCCAATGCTATTTTTGCTGAAATTTACACGATTCCATGAGAGTGAGGGAGGCTGTGTTGATGGGGCGATTCTGCATGATGTTCCCAAAGTTTGGTGTTCGTTTCACTTATTCAGGGGGGGCGTTTCACTGGGTCTCATGCGCCCAAGGGGCACACTACACAGGTGAGAGAAAAGCAGCTTGACTTAAGGTGAGGCTTCAGCATTAACAATCTAAATGCGACAAAGCAACTTAACTTACCGTATCCATCATAGGGGTCCCTATAGGAACCTGCAGTGGGGCGTTCCATGTAGCCCCGCGGTTCACGGCCTCCATAGCCGTCACGATCGCTGATGGGAGAAGGACACCATTACCAAGCCATTAATAAACGTATGCATTACAACGCCACTAAGAGCAAAGCAACCTACCTGTAGCTTCGTGATACTGACCCGTACTCGTCACGGGTGCTGGAATGGGAGTACTCCCGGAAAGGGTAATCACGAGGGGGCGGTGCATAGTCCCTAACGTCTCTGGAGCTCATATAGTCACAGCTGGAAAAACTGGAGAGGGCAACAACGCAGGACACTAATGGATGTATGGAAAAACCAATTGCAACCGTCTCCAACAGTGTAATGCAGACACACTGCATGTTTGTTTACATTTCAGCTTACCGGTCTGCATTTAGTCAATGTTAGTTTCAGCTTGTATTTGTGTGCATGAAGGGGGCAATAAGTGGTCAGCTGAAACTCTTCTATTGTGGTCCAAGGTGGAAGATTAGAGAAGCACTGATCCAGATTTCCTACATATTCGTATTCTTTTGAGCTTTATATGCACCATACAAACATTCAGCCAGACCATTTTCACAGTCCCTTGGCTAAGCAACAATAGGATGCATGCTTTCTTTTACTAAGCTTTACGCGTAGTATAAACTTAAAGAATCATTGTTAACATCCACCACATTAGCTGCCGAATACATTTATTGTATACAATTAACAGGGTTTAAGAACGTCATTTTCAGGTCACACCTGTCCTTTGAGCTGTAATGGTCGTCTCGAGGTGAAGGGTAATCGTCTCTAGACGGCATGACATCTCTACGGAGTGGCGGGGGTCCATAGGGGTCTCTATCCCTGGGCACTGAAAGAAACGGCATAAAGGCATAATAGATCAAGCAGAACTTCCCCACTCCCTCTAGGCTGCATTATCCCTCACTCACGTTGTGAATAGGGGCCCCTCGCTTCAGGGGCGGCGGTGGTCCTCTGGATGATATCCCCTTAAAAAAGGGGTCTATCCCTAGGTCATCACAATCAACCAGTTTAGACCAGCAGAGCAACACCACAAAAACAAACCCTGTAACCAGTCAAAGTAAGCTCAGAACTTCTTAGAGGACAAATGCTGGCTATATCAGTTACAACACATCACCACATACCATCATCATTGCTTACTTCTGGTAGTTGCAGTTTTGACTTTCTGGCAAAACACCAGGCAGAGGGGAAGGATTCATACACACAGCCATTTCCTCTTTATACAAAAAGATCTGAACTGGTTGGTACCTCTGGGTGGCGGGCCCCTCATCCCGACCGAGCCTCCTCTGGCTCCCCGTGGCCCTCTGATGGTGACACGACTGTATGGGTGGAAGGAAAGGGGCCCTCGAGGTTTCGTTGCTTGCTCCACTTTGATTGGCTTGCCATCGAGGGACTGTGGGAGAAGGGAACTCAATCACACCGCTGACTGATTTCAGGAAGGTTTTCCCATAGGACACCCCTAACTCAAACAGCAACCCCAGAATACCTTTCCATTCATTTCCCTAGCAGCATCCTTCGCATCAGCAGGGTTCTCAAACGTGACAAAAGCAAAACCTCTCGATTTGTTCGTTTCCCGGTTTTTCATGAACAGCACTTGAGAGAAAAAGGAAAGACGCATTAAGTACACAGCCCAAGACATTTCACAGGAACCTGGTTCCTCATTCAGTGCTGGCTACATGCATACTACTTGCACAGCATGTCTGTTGGCAGAAGCCTAACAGGCTCGAGGTCAGGCTTCCAACTTTCGCAACAGCAGTCTCAAAAACAATACCATAACAACCGGTCGGCCTTAGCCGGTACCTTCTACGATTCTCCCGTATTTGCTGAAATACTGCTCAAGAGCCTTCTCGTTTGTTTCAATGTTAAGGCCGCCGATGAACAGCTTGCCAGGTCGGTCTGCCTCTACCATAATTGCACCCGTTTACACTGTGAACTGAGAAAGACATGGGTTGAAATCAATGCAGTAACCTATGACGAAGCAAAGTTCTGAAAGGTTTAACGATAACATTTATACGGCACGTGATGTGTCATTTAGTGTTAAAATACTGCAAATATCCCAAAAGCAGTATATCACGTCACCTGCTTATTTAATCGTACATCAAGAACGCAATTCAGCATTAATCATGTTCGCATATTTCAGAACACGGCGGTTTCGAGTAGTGCAAAACAAAATGGCGGACCGAAATGAATGACTGTCGTTTATCGATGCATCTTAAAAAACGAAACGCATAAACGCATGGCAATTGAGATGCCAAATAAACTTGCGCATTTATTAACATTATCACCCCAGAAAAAGAACATGTAATCGAAATGGTGCCACATTCGAACGGCTGCACAGAAAGGCAATTAACCACCACGTTGTAATGAATGCCTTGACTACTACATCAAGAAGATTATAGCGTGTACCTAGTTGGTGTGGTACTGAAAATGTATTCAATGGACAAAATATTGTTTCCGCCACGACAGGTTAAATAAATTAATAATAATTCACACTCACCTCAATATAACGAATAACAGTGCGCAACAGTAGATAGACGAACGCGCATGCGGCTTTATAGAGTTCACGTGGTTACGTTCATACACTCTTCGACACGCCCCGGAAACTCCGTACAACATTTTTCATATGATCCGATGGTTTATAGTTGTTGTTTTTTTTTGTCCTGAGAAATACGCAGAATTAAATCAAATATGTTGCAGCCTCCAACTGTTTCCATACGTATGTAAAGCATTCCAATAATTGCTTTACCCGACGATTCGTAATGTTATAAATCATTCTCCCTAAAAACAATAACTCCAACATAGTTAATTATGGGTTTTCAAAAATGCTTAATTTCGAAATCTTTTATTCTAAAAATATGTATCACTGGGATTAGAATTCTAACTTTACGCTTGTAAACTGAGGCCTTTGCAAACCACTCCCCTCCTTTAATTTTCTACGACGCCTTACCCAGCAGTCCGTGTAGATTGACATGCACCGTACCTCCGGAGTCATTCTAGCCTGGGTTCGGATCGGAGGATTGCGACTTAGCCACAAATAGTCAACCGTCATTAGAAGCGGACGCTGATTAATTTCTTGTTGTGGCTTATTTAATCATTCCCATAGAACACAATTTTGTAAACATTTGTTAAATTCCACGGTTAGAAACAACTGCAAACAAACAACATTAATACGGTCTGCTTTCTCGCATGTATTTCCTAGCTATCAACTACTGCAACGCGGAAATAAGAGCAAACTTGGGAGGAACGACAACTGTTAAAGACAACTAGAACAAAGAGCTCAGACAATTTAACTGAAGATCATGAAGGAACAGACAGAATCGGTTTTGAAACTTATTTGTACGTTACTTGCGTTTAGTTGCAGCTTCGGGTTCTACCTTCCGGGTTTGGCCCCAGTAAGTTTTTGCCCGGCGAAGGACAGTGGCGATGACTGCCAGGTAACAATACTTTCTTTATTTTAATTTAATTATTGCAGAAGGGCGGCACTTTTAGCATTAATCCACTTAAAAATACAATTAACTCGTTTTTGAACAAGCTATGTTGCTATCCCATTTCGGAGTTTCAAGGATAGTCAATCAAATCAATAGCAGGACTGGCACAAAGTAGTATGGCAAATTGCTAATTAGCTAGCGAATCACTAAGACAGTTAGGTAGTAATTATAATTGTTGTAATTTTTAATCCTTGTTTAAAGTGTTACGTATTTTAAGTTATAGAGTATTAATTAGCCATCAGGCTATAGCTGTCACTGCAGATTGCATGAGGTTTATTATGGTCAACCAATATTCAATGTCAAAAATGTATTACATTTGAAACAGAAGGCTACCAGGTAACATATCTATCTAGATACTGTTGGAAGCTACTGAATTTCCCCTACTTTTATTATACGGCGCATATACTTCAGAGACACGTCTATTGCCATAATATTAATATTTTAAACGGCAAATACTAAATGTGCGCCACAGCACAGTACTCCCACACTAATCTTAGGTATCACTTTTATCGGCTAGATTAATTAGATTAATCGGGCTGTTTAACGGAGAATGAAGCATGCATTGCTTGTAATGACACATTGGGCCTTCCAAGTGTCAGATATTACTTTGTAACGTTTCAAAATGTCGATCAATTAAGATTCGGCTTAAGGTACCTATACGTACATGGAATTACCCTTAACGTAAAAGTAGAATTTATTTGTTTTTTGTGTTTTACAAAGTAATGAATTAATTTGTAACTGCAGTTCACTGCATTTCCCCTTACTGTTCCTTCCAGAATCAAATTCAGCTGTTTGTGAATCGCCTTGACTCAGTTGAGTCAGTGTTACCCTATGAGTATGATGTGTGAGTATGGGCCTTTATTTTCTTTTCTGTGGAAATTTAAACTGCAGGACAAATGCTTCTTGAGTCGTATATTTAACAACCGTGAAATGTTGTTCCTGTGTGCTTTTATAGCTTTGATTTTTGTCAAGATGATGAAGAGAAGAGGCCTTCCGAAAACTTGGGCCAGGTGTTGTTTGGCGAGAGAATTGAGACATCACCTTACAAGGTAGATGCTCAGCAGTGAGTCTTGTCAGTGTCAGTCTCATCACACAAACGCTGCATGCCCTTCAGGTTCAACAGGTTTACACTCCTCAGTGGTTTTACAACCCCACAGACAGGTCGGTTGTAAGTTTTTAGTGGTGTAAATGGTCACGTGACATCTATTGAAAAAAGCAGACGCCACGTTGGCATACAAAGAATAGAAATAAATGGGTTTGATGTAGAACTCGGCAAGACAATGCACAATGCATGTTTTGTCAACCGTGCTATTCTATACACCTCCAAGTCCTTATACCTGTCAGTTGAAAGTCAAACATGGAGTGGTGTGGCAGTCCAGGCAAGTGACACTCAAAAAAGGGAATGAAAATGTTTTTTGTTCGAAGTGTCGAATAAATGAAAGAGATGAATACCGGAAAATTAATGGAATTCATTGTGAAAGGTGTAAATTCAGGGCTTGTCCCGGTCTCCTACCAGTTTCCCCGGGCGCCTGCTGTCTATCAGCACTGTCGAGAGGGAAGTGCCTCTCCAATCCAATTGGTGCTGAATCTCTCATGCAAGCTGTGTAGTAGTGCCATGTGGAAAAGAGACACGTGGCTCGAATGCGACTAGCAGTACTTCCTCACCCTCCCTGCAGAGCCTAGCGGTACTTCCTCACCCTCCCTTCAGAGCCTAGCGGTACTTCCTCACCCTCCCTTCAGAGCCTAGCGGTACTTCCTCACCCTCCCTGTAGAACCTAGCAGTACTTCCTTAGCACATTAGCACAACTGAACTTTGCCATAGGTGACAATTTAAGTAACACTTTCCTTATTTCAGTTTCACTTCAAGGAGAAGCGGGAATGTGAACTGGTTTGTGCCAAGTCCTATTCGGTCTCCAAACCAGAAGATAGGGTCAAACTGGATTTTCTTAAGAAGGGAATGCAATTGAACTACCAGCATCACTGGTAAGGAATCCAAATTTCATCAACGTCTCTTTAATGGGCTGGGGGTAACTGGTTTAGCATCACCGTAATTAACTGGGGGTAATGGGTTGGCTTCACTGTAATGGGCTGGGGGTAACTAGGTTAGCTTCACCGTAATGTGCCGGGGTAACTGGGTTAGCGTCACTGTAATGGGCTGGGGGTAACTGGGTTAGGAGTTAATTATTGCGCAAATTGAGAGATGATTGGATCCTAGGAGCCATCTAGTCTTAAACAATACACTTCCCAACAGTTTAATGGATGATAGATGAGTGGGTTCAGTTCCTTAGTTTGTATAGATTAACTGGTATTGTCCCTGTCCAGTTAAAAGGGGGAGAACTGTGCTAATCGATAAGCTTTGGGAATTTATTTCAGGATTGTTGACAACATGCCTGTCACATGGTGCTACAACGTGGATGGCGATCAGAAGTACTGCAACCCTGGCTTTCCCATCGGCTGCTTTGTTGATGGGGACGGGCGACCAAAAGACGCTTGCGTCATCAATGTGAGTGATCCGTCCCGGGAGTGCAGCAGTTGTTCTCAATTTGCCCACAGTGTGCAGCATAGCACGCGTAACTGCGTGTTACAGCCCAGTGGGAGTTTGAGTTGTGGGCAGTCCTCTGAGCAGATCTGATGTGCTGTTGCCCCACAGACGCTGTTCCACAGCAAGAACACCTTTTATCTCTTTAACCACGTTGACATCACCATCACGTACCACAGTGGGGCTAACGAAGGCTGGACAGGCGCGCGGCTTGTGGCTGCCACTCTGGAGCCCAGGAGGTAAAGCTTGTGTGACTGAGTGCATGTTTTCCTCAGAGCCTGTATTTGATGTGTTTATTCGACATTTGGTTCGGACTGTGTAGACCATCGCTGGTGTCCATGCCTCACACCAACATTCATGCTGTTTTATTTTTTAAAAGTAATCGGTGTTCAGTACTTTCACCTCTCGCAGCTATATCTCAAAATGTGAGAATAGGAGCAGTTACCTGTGAGTTGACTTCTTTGTCTGTGTGACCTGTTTCTTTTGGTGCGGTTGGCAGTTTCAAACACGTAGATGAAAATAAACTATCGTGTGAAGGGGATCCAATGAACATACCAGAAAAGTTTGACAGTGATTTGAAGGTTATCTACACATACTCGGTCTCCTTTGAGGTAAGCTAGTTTGACAACTTATATTTTGTGCATATAAAAAATAAACATTCTTTTGCTTTTGTTAATACTGCGGAATAGTGTCTTTTTTGTCTCATGAAGTTTCCTTGTATAGATAAAAGATTTTCCCCTTTGACCCTTAAAGGAAAACAACAGCATCAAATGGGCCTCGCGGTGGGACTACATTCTGGTGTCCATGCCTCACACCAACATTCAGTGGTTTAGGTAAGGTAGACCCGTGTCTGGCCGTGTAGACCATCGCTAGTGTCCATGCCTCACACCAACATACAGTGGTTTAGGTAAGGTAGACCCGTGCCCGGCCGTTTAGACCATCGCTGGTGTCCATGCCTTGCACCAACATTCAGTGGTTTAGGTAAGGTAGACCCGTTCCGGGGATCTCTTCCTGGATGTGTAGTGTAACGTGGAAGGGTACTGGTGCAGTTGCCCAGATTGTATTGTGTCTTTTCCAGCATCATGAACTCTCTGGTCATTGTGCTCTTCCTGTCTGGAATGGTGGCTATGATTATGCTGCGGACGCTGCACAAGGACATCGCCAGGTACAACCAGGTGGACCAGGTAAATGCATTCCACTGAACCCTCTGCTGAGGTTTGCTCCAGAGCCAGCAAACGCATTTTTAACACTGAGCCGAAGTTATTGGTAGCGCTATTAGCAGATCTTAGATTAGTGTCTAGAGAAGCTGTAGTCTACAGAAATTAGAAACGAGCGACTAGTGTGTCCTCTCTGATTCATCTTGGAACGCCTAGGGTAGAGAGGGAATTGGAACATTTGGTTTTCTCTTGTAAGATTTTATTGAATCTCGTATCTTTCACCTTTCAATTTTTCGTCGTTTGCATAAACAGTGCAGTGATTTTTTTTTTCTGCAAATAAAATTATCTTTGTGTTTTTTTAGGATATAGAGGGTTTCTGAGAAAAGAATAACACAGATGTTTGAAGCTTCTTTCATTTGTTTGATGTGCAAGTTTATCAAACTTGCAAACTTTATGAGTGAAAAAGTCACCCCTAGCCACCCTATTAAAGGGAAAATTAGGTCAGCTGTTAAAGTTAGGCCTGATTTGGTCTGACTTGCCCAATATTTATCGGACTAACTTTGTCCCTGACCGTCAGAGTGAAGTGGGCACATCTAGGTTCAAGAGCCACATCATGCCACAAAAGAAATTCCTGAAAAGACCTCCAGAAAAACGTTTTCAATGCCTATCGGTCTGGAACTGGTTACAAAGCCATTTCTAACGCTCTGGGGCTTTACCGAACCACTGTCAGTCGTACTGTTAAAAAGGAGAAAGTTTAGCACAGTAGTGAATTTTTCAGTAGAGGCCGTCCGGCCAAAATCTTTGAGATTGTCTGTGAGATTGTGCAGGAAGTCACAGACAAGCTTAGCACAACATCCAGGGACCTGCCAGCCTCTCTTTCCTCAGCTAAGGCAATGTCCACTGGACAGAAATGTATTCAGTGGCAAGGCAGAAACCACTGCTGATTTAGAACAGAAAGAATGCTCCTCTCAATCCTGGAGTTCTGGAATAAAGACGCTATGCTGTGGACGTTTTTTCTTTGTCAAATAAATAAAATCTGAAAATCGTTTATTAGGTTTTGGTTGTTGATCTGGTTAAGTGTTAAATATGCAAAAATGCAGAATATCACACACAAATCGTACTATTTCACGCTACTGTATGATGGGAACATAACATTGTATATTTAAGATAAGTGTGTCTTGAGGAGGTCTATGAGAGTGTACATTATACCTTCTTATAAAAGGATATTTTGCTGAATTTTTTCATCTTTGCCATTTTTGAACTTGTGTTGTAACGTTTGCAGGCAGACTTGGTAAAGATACCATCATTCCAGGCAAGAGCTTCCATTTTTCCTGTAAGCTTGGCTGTGTTCCAATCCCCCAAAGTGAAATTTGCTGTTCTGTGCTCCCTACAAAATTATCACTTATCACTGTCATAGTCCTGCAACTAATGTTAAATGATGGATATGTTAAGCCAATTCTTGAATATTGCTAATGGTTATTTACCCAACATTTAATTGAATTTTCAACTGCCTTTTAGTCAGGAGGGACCAATACGTGCAAGTTCATTTTCTACACCCTCCTGGAACGCCCCTTTTGTTGGGACACATTTCAAAATGGCAGCATAAACATCTGTTCTTCCCTTCAGTTTGGGACACAGCCCCTCTCAATAGTAGTGCAAACAACTTTTTGAGCGTTGCTTGATGTTGGTGACTGAATCATTGTCCCCATGTGAGGGTCGGCTTCTGATTGGGCGATCCTTTGTCAGTTTTGCTACATGAGTGTTGGATGAGTAAACTCTGGTGTATAAAACGGTTGACTCTCGCTTTGAGACAGATTTTTGAAACGCCATTGAAGTGTTCTAATGGATTACACCCCCCCCCCAGGTGTACACCAGACTTTACCGTACATGGTGGTTGTGTCCCACTGAAGGATGCTTTCTGATTTGCTGTTTGGGCCACCTTGTCTTGCAGGAGGATGCACAGGAGGAGTCTGGCTGGAAACAAGTGCACGGGGATGTGTTCCGGCCACCCAGGAAGGGCATGCTGCTGTCCATCTTCCTCGGACAGGGCACTCAAATCTTCATTATGACCTTCATCACTCTATGTAAGTTGTGCAAGTTGTGATTTTCTTGCCTCTCTGTGAAGTGAACGTTTCCCTGGTGATATTTTCATGTTTGGCGGGACATAGCAGCCTAGCCACGCTACTTTAAGTGAACTATATATCGGAGCTAATAAGTGTTCTTGTGGAGAACAGAAATGCCTGTCTCCACCTCAACACACTGAGTGTTCTGCCGTTAAAATGTAGCCTCACAATTACCCAGCGTGGATGATGACAATGTGGACAACGATTTGTGCCCTCAGTTCTGGCCTGCCTAGGGTTCCTGTCCCCAGCTAATCGAGGCGCGTTGATGACCTGTGCTGTGGTCCTGTGGGTCCTTCTGGGCACACCTGCAGGCTACGTGTCTGCCCGCATGTACAAGAGTAAGTGTGATTCCACCTTTGCTCAGAACAGAGATGTTAACACTGCCCAACGCAGCTGATCTGTCCAAACTACTCTGTTCACCACTGAAAGTGAATTAACGACGGCTGCATGGAGCATTAGCCATAAAGCAAACCTTTTAAAGTAATAAAAACACTTCTGTATTTATATTTCTCTATATTTGTCTTTCAGCATTTGGCGGTGAAAAGTGGAAAACAAACGTCCTGCTGACAGCGCTGTTGTGCCCCGGGTATGTTGTCCTTGTCCCTGTGGCCAGGGACCACGACCTGGTAGCCGGAGCCCGTGGCCATTGACCGCGCCCTGGTAGCCGGAGCCCGTGTAGAAGTAGCAATGCGTTTCTCTCTCTTCAGGATCGTGTTTGCCAACTTCTTCCTGATGAATCTGATCCTGTGGGTGGAAGGCTCCTCGGCAGCCATCCCCTTCGGTACGCTGGTGGCGGTGCTGGCTCTGTGGTTCGGCATCTCCGTGCCACTCACCTTCATCGGGGCCTACTTCGGCTTCAAAAAGCCAGTGAGTGTCTGGACCCTGAACTGAGTGTAACGTCCTCATGTAACGGCACCGTTATGCGTTTCCAACAACTTTCCAGCGAGTATGAAAATGAGCCTCTTGTTTTTTTTTCTCTTCCTTCCTTCCTGTCTGAAACCCAGGCCATCGAACACCCAGTGCGGACCAATCAGATTCCCCGTCAGATTCCAGAGCAGTCCTTCTTCACCAAGCCCCTGCCTGGAATCATCATGGGGGGCATCCTGCCTTTCGGCTGCATTTTCATCCAGCTCTTCTTCATCCTCAACAGCATCTGGTGGGTGCAACGGGCCGCCCCCCGTTGAAGAAAGGTGGATCTAGCAGTCCGTTCCCCCTAAATGCTTCCTCAGGGGTCCCAAAGACCTGCTCCAAGGCGCACAGGGGTTACTGGGTAAAAAAAAAATAAAAAAATAATTCTAGCTATATAATTTCCCCAGGGGTCTAGATCATGGGATTTTCTTTGTTTCTCTGTAAGTGGCAATCGCATGTGACTGATCTCTTGATACTCGGGCTATTCCAATTCAGGAATTCTGAGAAAAAAACGAATTCAGTCAGGTGTAACACAGTCGCATGTGACTGATCTCTAGATACTCGGGCTGCTCCAATTCAGGCATTCAGACAAAAAACTGTCAGGTGTAAATAAACAATAAATTTGCAATGCCGCAAAAATTTAACTTTGCTGCTAACACTGACTTAAAATTGGGGTAGGTGTTTTTTTTTTTAACTATGTAAATTATCATTAGTTACTGTTGGGTTTTTTAGATAAGTGAATTGAACTTGAATAACTATGAATATCTTTCTAGTAGTGAAATGTTACATTTGTAATGATGATGTCATTTGACATTCTAAAGCAAAGTTTGTAGTGTTACTTCCAGCAATGTGATTTAATCCTGCAATCCCGTTTTATTACTGGGCCAATAAGTTGTTTATTATTAAAAGTCCACTTACGCTCATAGCTCAAGAATCGATGCTGTAATCGCGTGACTATAAATGCATGCTCGCAGGCCCCGTTAGTCACGTTCTCCCACAGTTTTTGTTGGGTAGCAAGGTCCAGTCAGAATTTAGATGCCCAGCAATGTGTTTCCTTTCATCAGACAACGGGACTGATTGCTATGTTGGCTCTCCTTGCCGCCCTGCAGGTCGCACCAGATGTACTACATGTTTGGCTTCCTGTTTCTCGTCTTCATCATCCTCCTCATCACGTGCTCTGAGGCAACCATCCTACTGTGCTACTTTCACCTGTGTGCGGAGGTGAGCGCGGGGGCTGTCTTTTTACACCCCCCGAACAGGTCTGTCCTGAACAGGGGGGGAAGAATGACTCCTCTGCTCCGTGTCGCGACCTCCCTGAACACAAGTGCGGGAGTTAGTCCTCTGCTCCGTGTCGCGACCTCCCTGAACACCAGTGCGGGAGTTAGTCCTCTGCTCCATGTCGCGACCTGACTGAACACCATTATGGGAGTTAGTCCTCTGCTCCGTGTCCCGACCTCCCTGAATACCGGTGCGGGAGTTAGTCCCCTCTCCGCGTCGCTACCTCCCTGAACACCGGTGCGGGAGTCAGTCCTCTGCTCCGCGTCGCGACCTCCCCGAACAACAGCGCGGGAGTTAGTCCTCTGCTCCGTGCCGTGACCTCCCCTCCCTGTGCTACACCCCCACCACAGGACTATCACTGGTGGTGGAGATCTTTCCTGACCAGCAGCTTCACGGCGGCCTACCTCCTGGTCTACGCCGTGCACTACTTCTTCTCCAAGCTGCAGATCATCGGCGCCGCCAGCACTATCCTCTACTTTGGCTACACCTTGATAATGGTGCTGATATTCTTCCTCTTCACAGGTGAGTTCCTGCAGGCACTCTGGGCTCTTCTTCCTGTTCTCTTTGAGTGGTCATCCCATGTGGCCATCCCATGTGGCCATCCCATGTGGCCATCCCATGTGGCCATCCCATGTGGCCATCCCATGTGGCTGATCTCTAGGGACTGGGGCTTCTCCAATTCAGAGTTTAGTGTCGGATTAATCAACTGATTTGATCGTGGATTCATAAAAAATGTGAATATATTTTTATATTTACCACTCTTGTGATAAAATGTTAACGGCGCAAACAACTAGGAAAGACTAAATTCATCGGCTCCTTTTTTCAATGGAGAAATTTTTTTTTGTGGCTGACTCACAATAGGGTAGTTGTGATTTTTTTTCTTTTTTGTACGAACTTTTCTTTCTTTTAGTGGAAGAAACCAACTTTCCTGCACCTCGCATTCTAGAGTAGTGTAATCACGGTACACGGTAACGCCATGGCAACACAGGCGATCAGCTGACTCGATGGCCATTTAGCGAACATGTAGCGAACATCTTATGCAGGGTATCGTATCTGTGCGTACAGCTGTCTTCAGCTCTGGCCCTGGTCAGTCTAGTCTTACTGCACTCTGCCTGTGAGAGGGCGCACTTTGGCGCATGAAGAGTGCGTAGAGTGTTGCTTTGTTATTTGAATTTTTCGTGTAGGCACCAGCAAGGTAAAGGCCTTTATTAGCAATGCTTACTTTCTTTGATGATGATATCTATAATATGAGAGGAAACAAAAAAAATCCATGATTATGGCATAAACAATAATAAACTAATTCTGATTGGTGCCGACTTAATCAGTTTACTAAATTGAATTTTTACATAGCTTACACATTTGCTTGTAAACTTGCTTTTCAAAGCGGTTAACTTAAATCATCTGAAGTGTTCCAGCTATTGCCCCTCTGTCTGCCGGATGGTTCAGGGTGACCATGTCGGATTCCTAAAACTCCTTACCAGTTCGATGTGTGGTTTCTGTGGTGCGTTTGGCCACCTTTCTCCGTGTTGTGATTGGCTGTCAGGTGGATGGAGGTGCTGGAGAGGACAATGATCCACCACAGGCTTATGGGGTTCTCTCACCGCCTGTTCACCAGCTGTTAACCCTGGCTGAGGATTCAAGGCGTGCCTTTAGGCTAGTGGTGCAGTTAGTAACTGAGCTGCCTGTCCTGCTCTGTGGGCTCTGTGGCCTGAGGTGCGGTGAATGAGGACGATTGGGAAACTGGAATTAAATGTGCATTACGTGTAATTAAGTTGAGGAGCCAGTGGCAAAGCAGACCCAATAGACTGCCGGAGTGACCCGAGCTCATCGCGGAACAACCCCAGGCGGCAGCTGGCGGAGCTCGTTTGGGTTGCTGAGGGAGTAGTCTCCCGCCTAAAACAGGAAGCTGTCCTGTGTAGTCCTTCCACTTTCTCCACCCCTGCCGGTAAGGATGTAAAAATGTCAGGTGGCAGCTAATTTATTTGTTGCCATGGGTTATAATAGATGCGCCCAGCACCCCTGACTACCGCTGTTATGGCAACTTCGGCACGCCGGCTCTTGAGGTATAAAGACGTGACAGTAGTGGGCAATGGCGTCAGAATTTCTGATGCATTTATGAGCTTGGCCCTCTTCTCGCACTGGAGAGTAGAAGTGCAAAGTGTCTAGGAAGTGTTACAGGCAGGGATGGGCGCCATGTGACCTTGGCACGACGTGGCATGGAAAAGGACATGCCATCCCACTCCCGCACAGACTTCTCCACCCAAGGGTTACAAACATGTAGCTTGAATGCACACAGACAGGTGGACATTACTGTTGGTGGGCAACAAGTAGTTTATTAGCATTAATAAGGGTTAAAGTATCGAGTCACACTGGGCCAGAACTTGATTAGAACGTCCATTTCCAACACAGTAAAACTGTGAAAAAAGGGCCTAGATTGGGGAAGAACAAAAAAAACAAAAACAACTGTGTATATATGTATATGTGTATATGTATATGTGTGTGTGTGTATATGTGTATATAATGATACTTCCTGTCAAAACAACAAATAGTTTGAATGAACAAATGGATAAATAAATGTTTGAATAAAATAGTTTTGATTGGTGCAGTGTAAAATGTAAGGAGTCATACTGAAAATGTAATTAAAATAATTGGCGCTATAATTTATATAAAGTGAGTGTTGTTATGAAAGATATTTCAACACTTACGTGTGTGTTTATTCAGTTTTGATGGTAAATAACCCCCTCCCCCCATAGGGGGATGGGTTATGACCGGTAATCATTATTTAAAACAAATAAAAACGCAATCCTTAGTTGACTGTGCAAATATCCTGATGGTTTATCTGGTACGTATCCGTCAGTTAGAAGGAACAAAGGGGAATTAAATAAATTCACCATGGCTTCCTGCTATGTTAATCCCTGGGGATTTCTCTGCTCAATCATTCCACCCTTTTTCTGCAGGCACCATCGGATTCTTTGCCTGTTTCTGGTTCGTGAACAAGATCTACAGTGTGGTCAAGGTGGACTAGGTCAGCTACTGCTGAGCATTCAGATCTGTCCCGACTGGCCCTTTGTGGACAATAAAAAAATAATGTAATGGAAATGGAAATGGCAGGTATGGGAGGATATTGTCCAACGCTGAAGGTTTACTTGTTGATGAACGCTGTATCTCAAGACGATAGAAGAGGAAAATCCAGCCCTTCTGCATGCTGATTCAGAAAACCTCAAATTATATATTTTTTGATCTATGTTATTAGATTGCTGTTATTATCAGTGATTGTTGGTCTTATTGCTGTCATTGTTGGTGAGTGATTGGCATTGAGGAGAAAAGGGTGCGGGTCACATGTTGAATTCCAAAGATAGCTTGTGTGGTGTGGTGCTGGAGGTATCCGAAGCAAGGACTCTTAAGTTGCAGTTTGTGTGTGTAGTAATTCTGCTTTCCCTTTATGTCCTGAGAACCCACACGTCTTGTTTTCTGGATCCTCGCACAGCAAGAGCGGCTGACCTTCTTTGGAGTCTTAAGTTTGATTGATTGTTATTTTTGCGCTGGTTTTTTTTTTTTTCCATTTTAATATTTTTGGGTTGGAGATTAGAAGGGTGTAAGAATATTGTATATTACTTGATCTTTTTCTTTGTTTTTAAAAAAATCGTTATCCTTTCTTAGATCCGTCAGTTTTTCTTATTTTTTACCCAACTTTGCTGTAATTTTGGTTTGTTACGGAAAATAATAAATGGCACACTTGGTTAGGAGACATCTCCTTCCTGTGAATTATCTTTTCAATATTCTCTGTATTCTCTAAGTTTTTTGTTTGTTTGTTGGTTTAAATGGGTAGTATTCCCACATGACCCCAATTTACAGGCACCACTGAAATTACCAGTTTACCACTGAAAGTCCCCCCCCCCCACCACAGAACTAACCTTCTGGTTCATTCGTCCCTCCCCATCAGAGCTTTGATGACAGCCAAGATGTTCACTTAACCCCAGTTTATTCCTTTATAGAAAACTTACATAATCTCCAGACAATGCTAAAAATGATAGAAATAAATACTGCACAATATAAATGTAAATACATAAAATCTGTAGTTATATAAAACATACTTTCATTTACCTTTAATGTTTTAAAATGGTACATTAAGATACATATCTAATAGGAAACATCACACCGCACTACAGTAATGGAATTCCAGCAATGCTAATTTCCTTTTCTCATCTACCTCCACCCACGTCAAGCGAAACACAGGATAGAGGTGAGCTCCGCCCGCCCATATATACCTGCACATATATCCCCTTTGTTAACGCAACATTTCAACAGCCATTTGGTGTATTTAGCTGAAATTTGGTTCATGAGGGTAATTTGATGATGGCCCAATTTAATCTGACCGTTGATCGATTTTTACAGTTACTAACCTCATTTCCTGTTACCTGTATCTAAAGAAAAACTTAATTGAGCATTTTCATATTCGGCACAAAGGTACTTTGAAGGGCTCTAACATCTACACTGCAGTGGGGGATACAGCCACATTAGGGAGCCACATTGGTCTTTTGATTGTCTACAATTGTATTCTGATAGGACTTGGACAGATGACTGAAATACTGTGTTTCTTTAACATGTTTCCTTTCTGAACATTTCATTCATGTAACTAGAAACATTTAACTAGAAACAATTTACAGTATAGTGTCACTTTTCAAACACATATGTCCTAAGTAACAATGAAGCATTATGGTCTTTCAGTACTGGGATTTAAATGGATTCTTTAAACTCCCACAACTCTTTATTTTGGTTAAAGCGATGTCCACGAGTCATGCCACCCACTCATTGAGAATCGCTGTGTCATCCTGCTCAGATTGATCTGCCTCACCCTTTGAACCTCGGAGATTTGGCCGACCGGAGACCGTTCCCTCATCTCAGGGGCAGTGGATCGCAGTCCACCTCATTGAGGGAAGCACTTTGAAACGGGAACATCAAAAGCTGCTCTCCAGTTGCCTGGGGAGTTGACGTACTGCGTATGCCCTCTGGCCACTCATCTGTCGGTTCCTTCAGTCGATCAAACATAAACATGAATTGCTATCCTTGAAGGGAGTTCAGTCATGTCACCTCATTTCCTGCAGGGTGACAAGAGACGGTTTGGGCAGGTGTATCATGTTCCATCTCACAAGGTCTGGGCGGCTGTATCGTGTTCCCTCTGACAAGTCTGAGCAGCTGTATCGTGTTCCCTCTGACATGGTCTGGATGGCTGTATCATGTTCCCTCTGACAGAGTCTGGGCGGCTGTACCGTGTTCTCTCCGACAAGGTCTGGGCGGCTGTGCCGTGTTCCCTCTGACAAGGTCTGGATGGCTGTATCATGTTCCCTCTGACAGGGTCTGGGCAACTGTATCGTGTTCCCTCTGACAGGGTCTGGGCAACTGTATTGTGTTCCCTCTGACAAGGTCAGGATGGCTGTATCGTGTTCCCTCTGACAAGGTTTGGATGGCTGTATCATGTTCCCTCTGACGGGGTCTGGGCGGCTGTATCATGTTCCCTCTGACAGGTTTTCTCTGAACTGTGATTGCTTCGTGTTCCCTACAGCATTTATTTTAAAGGCAGTCATTTATAAATTTTTAACTTGAATTTATTAATTTTTAACAAGTATTTGACCTATCCACCTGCCTTTCTGAAAAAAGCTTTTAGCCTGGAGTTCGAGGCTCATACCTGCAATTACCTCACAAACTGTAGCTTAAACTATTCCTAAGGCAAGTGGGGTTTGCATCACCTGGAGCCACATTCACACCTACAGAGGTGAGCATCATTTGAAAAAGACATAATTTACTTGAAATATCAATCTAGTTTCATTAGAAGATTTCCTAAAAAAACATGTCTTGGCACATTGAGTTAACCTGTCCCTTTCTGATTAGAATGAAAGGTGAGAACATTTTTGACTGAAGAAATTAAATCAGAAATAATGTTGAAAAAATCTGGTATTTCTTTGTCTGGGAAATCCCACAGATCCTCTAAAACACTTTTCATTTGGTTGGGGGAAAATAAACAAATTGATATTTTTGGCAATAACCTGCTGATTGACAGGACCTGCAGGGCTGCAGCCTGGCATTGCAGTATAGCTATTTGGGGGGTTTCCAGCTATTCCCCACAAGCATTTGCCATACAATAAGTGTAGCCCACATCACCACTACCATCCCCCCATTCACAAGAACGGTCAGCTCTTTCTCCACACAGCATTACCACTCCTATCCCACCCCCCTTTCACAAGAACGGTCAGCTCTTTCTCCACACAGCATCACCACTACTATCCCACCCCCCTTTCACAAGAACGATCAGCTCTTTCTCCACACAGCATCACCACTACTATCCCTCCCCCCTTTCACAAGAACGGTCAGCTCTTTCTCCACAGCGCATCACCACTACTATCCCTCCATCACTTGCCAAGTACTGTCAGCTCCTTCTCTGAACTGAAGCTAATGGAGGCGGTCTCCTTGCGGCTGTCTCTGGATCTCCTCTCGGTTGGGGAGGAGGATGTGGTGCCTTCCTCCCAGGTGCGCATGGGGCAGGTCCGAGGTGGTGCCGGCGGGAGTGGACGACCAGGCCTCCCGTCCGTCACGGTGAAGCAGCTGTGGATGCCAGAACCCTGAGAGCGGCGCTCCCTTCGGTAGAGGGGCCCACAGAGTAGGGAGGCCAACTCTTTGCGCACACTGCGGTGCATGTAGCCATAGATGTAGGGGTGCACACAGCACTGGAGAAAGAAGAGGACCAGGGCCAGGGAGGTCAGCCAGGGGGGAACAGCTGAGCCATCGCGGGTCGCCACAGTACCCAGGATGCTGTAGGGGCCCATGCTCAGCACGTAGGAGGCCATAATGATGAAGACGACCCGGGCCGCCTTGCAGTGGTAGTGGAAACGTCTGTGGCGGACCTTGATGGGGTTTCCTGTGCCGTTAGGCTGAGGCTGAGGCTGAGGCTGAGGCTGAGGCTGAGGCTGGGGTGGCAGCTGTGGGGGCAGACCAGACTGTACGGGGTGCACCAGCGCATTCTGCCGGCGAGCAGCGCGGAACACCATCCAGTAGCAGCCCAACATGATTGTGGCGGGCAGCCAGAAGGTGCAGGTGGAGACCAGCATGGAGTAAGAGTGGCTGGACGACCAGGCCAGGGCGCAGGCGGCGTGATGGCTGTCGAAGCCTATGGTCCCCCAGCCGTAGAGCGGTGGCGTGCTCTGCAGGAAGCCGAGGAGCCAGGTGCACGCGATCAGGTTGGTGCCCAGGTGTGGGGTCATGCGCGTGGGGTAGGAAAGCGGGTGGATGATGGCCAGATAACGGTCCACCGACACTACTATGATAGTATTAACGCCAGCAAAGGCGAAGAGGTGCATAAGCACCACCAGGGCCTGGCAGAGGCGCCCATCCAGGGGCCAGACACCCGGAGCGGCAGCGGCGACGGCAAAGGGCATCACCAGCACGGTCTGGAGCAGGTCAGCGAGCAGCAGGTTCAACACGAAGCGGTTGGCCACATGCAGCAGCTGGGGCTTCCGCTGGAACACCAGCAGGACCAGGACATTGCCAAACAGCGAGGTGCACATGATTGCCGAAATCAGCGCCATCTTTACTGCGCTGTGGGCCGTGGCAGGGCGCTGGAGGGAGCCCGAGTCCCAGGCCCCATCGCTGGAGTTACCGCTGGTGCCGGGGAGCAGGGTGCTGGGCATCCTTGGGCCAGCAGGGTAGGAAAAATACCATGGGGGGCTGAGGGAAAAGTGTTCTAGTCTTGACAGGTCCTACTTTGACATCTCTCTGCTCCCTCAGTCTGTCTGTGTTCTACCTAAGGAAGATTGGTACAGAAGGGGAGGCTAAAACATCAGTGTTTGTCTTCATATGGGATGGGACAAAACCACAGATAGCTATCACTGGATTGGGAAACACTGAATTAATTCATTATTGCTGTTTGTTTATTTAGTTTGCGACATTTTATAAAACTTTGTCTAAATGCTTTATAAGAATGTTAGCTCTTCAGCATTAGTTATATATAAGGTATATATTTGTAGTAGGCCTATAGGTAAACACGCTGTACAATTTAAACAGTTTGATTATATCAGTTAGAAGGTGGTGTTTCCATGCAATGTATTACCAATCATATTTTTTTACTGTCAACCTAAGAGAGCAGAAAAATGTACTCAAAATGTAACGATGTATTTCGATTTTACACAATCGAGCAGCTCAGGTGCTGTATTGACAAACGAACATTGATCAGTTACCTCGTCCGTCAAAATCCCATGGTTAATAACGTATTGACAGACACATTTCAATCATTTTGATCGCTGGTGCTCCATACAATGTACATATAACAAAACGTAAAACGCTTTTAAAAACCACTGCGTTACCTTTTGTTGGCATCGAGGACGAAGCATCCCTCCTTTGTCGCGAGTCAGGCTGCGGTGTCTTGTTCGCTGGCTCGCCGTTCCTGGTACTTGGTCTTCTCCCCTCCTCTCCCATTGACTGCGCTTTGCTGCGATCGCAGCGCTACCCTCCCATTTTACACAGCGCTGTACAATCAATGGCAGCTCTTCATGCTCAGGAAGCATACGCTTCGTGTCATCACTCAACAGGAACTTCTCGTTTTGGTCTGCATATCTGCTGTTGCTCTTCGCTTTACATTTTTCGTACTGGCATTGACGTCATAAAATTAAAACGGTTATGCATGTGCAGCGGCGGCTGCCCTGATATATGCGAAACCTGCGCTGTGTGGGCAGTTGGCGTCTGTGGATGGTTTGACTGCCCCCACCTAAGCTGCACAAAAATAGCAATGTTTGTGGGGGGACCCCTGTAATGCCGCTAAATTACTGTTTATTTCAGAATATCTTTAACATAAAGCCTAAATATGTAAAGATAAAAAAGTTATTTTACATGTTTTATTTCTTCATTAGTAACGCGTATCGCTCTAGTTAGTTAAACCATAGTAAACCATCTTAAAACATTCACTTCTTTGAGCAATGATTGGACCGTATCCATTGTGGACGTAATGGACCAGTTACTGTGAACGTTACAGTGACAATGCCACAAAAGCCGAGCAGCCACCTGTTTTCCGGCCACTCCATGCTGATCTACATCCAAACGGAGAAAATGGGTGCTTGATATGCGCTTGGGTGGTGTATGAACCAGAACAAAGCACAGAAATTAATGCAGGCATCAGGGCTCGAGCGGCAGAACTGGTTTTGCTGTTAAAGCAGCAGGTATGTTGTGTTGCTCTCTAGTCTCTATGCCAGATTTTTATATAGGGGCTTCAAAACTATTTGGTCAATAACTCCACAGACCCGAACGCCTAATCTATCCATTTCTGACCAACATGATGGGCACACTGGAAGCTTCTTCAGTAAGGCATGCGCTAGGCTTGCTATGACAACAGCACCAAAGTAAACGTCCCCAATGCCCAGTGAAACTGAATCAAACTAGTAGATTTCCAGATGGTCTGGAAAAGGGAGAGTAGCAAAACGTCCTTTCTAAAGAAATTGACAAGATACTCAGTTCAAGTCCTTCAAGTTACAGGCACAGACACAAATGGGTTCGAAACTCTCCATGGCCAGAACCCCCGGGATGTTACAGTATTAAGTCCCACAGTCTGTTGCATTGCTCCGAACGTTTTTGAACTGTATATGGAAGCATTAAGCCCTTCTAAACATGAAACAGTACATCAGTGTAGATGCTCTGAGCTGGATTAATTAGAATGGTTTTCGAGTTCGGTTAAGAAGTGTGAACAGGGTCTCTGAGATTCTGACGTGATTGGTTTTTAACAGCAAGCCCATGCACAATCCCTTACAGACAGTGCCCTCTGGTGAACATTAAATGCTTGTTTCGGATCCATCAACATCTGTGACAAATCTTATATTTTCATGGGCCTTTACTTCAGACCAGTTCCCACTGATCTCATTCATGCAAAACTCAAAACGGGTGCTGCACTGCTGGCTTCCAGCTGCATTGAAGGGAAATGATGGAACTCCAATGTTGTGTTATTCAGACTTTTACAGGAAATCCCTTAAAATGTCTCAAGGTTACATAAATACGTCAAATTAAAAACATTGGCCTATTTACATTTTAAATTATTATTCAGAGCGACGTTCAAATGTTTAGTTTAGTTAGTTAATGTGCTACAATTAACTACAAATGCTGCAAAGGAGATAACACGATATAAAAAAAACGTGCATAAATTATGCATACACCCTCATCAAAGTAATAGTGTATCGTTCTTTCGGCTTATATATTTAAACACTGACTCTCCAACTTTCCGTATTTAAAATGCACAAAACTTGCAAATATATCCAAATACACTGATGAGCCATAACATTATGACAGGTGAAGCAAATAACGTTGATCGT
Organism: Hiodon alosoides; assembly: GCA_025775065.1. Lineage (NCBI taxonomy): Eukaryota > Metazoa > Chordata > Actinopteri > Hiodontiformes > Hiodontidae > Hiodon > Hiodon alosoides. The sequence goes on from JAOYSI010031032.1 coordinate 28,176, forward strand.
CTCCTAACAAGGGCTCATGTCATGGTCTGGGTAGATTAGATGGTAAGTGAACAATCAGTTCTCATAGTCAACGTGTTGGATGCAGGATAAATGGACAGGAGTAAAGACCTGAGCGACTTTGACAAGGGACAAATTGTTATGGCCAGACAAATGGGTCTGAGCATCTATGAAACGACAAGGCTTGTGGGGCTCTCCCGGTCAGCAGTGGTGAGTACCTACATAAAGTGGTCGGAGAAGGGACAAATCACAAACCGGCGACAGGGCACCCAAGGCTCATCAATGCGCGAGGGCAACAAAGGCTATCCCGTCTGGTCCGAACCGACAGAAGGTCAACTGTGGCACAGAAAAATGTGATGATGGTTACGGGAGAAATGTGTCACAACACACAATGCATCACACCCTGCTGTGTATGCTGCAGACGCCACCCTGCGTATGGGGCTGCGCAGCTGCAGACCAGCCAGAGTGACCATGATGACCCCTGTCCACCATCAAAAGCGCCTTCGATGGACACGCAAGCGTGAGAAACTGGACCTTAGAGCAGTGGAAGAAGGTCGCCTGGTCCGATGAGTGGCCTGGCCCGTTTTCTTTTACATCATGCGTATGGCCGTGTACATGTGCGCTGTTTACCTGGGGATGTGACGGCACCAGGACACACTGTGGGAAGACGACAAGTCGGTGGAAGAGTGAGATTTTCTGGACAATGTTCTGTTGGGAAACCCTGGGTCCGGCCATTCATGTAGACGTCAACCTGCCACCTACCTAAACATCGTTGTAGATCAGGTACACCCCATCATTGCAACGGCATTCCCTGATGGCAGTGGTCTCTTTAAGCAGGATTATGCGCTCTGCCACACTGCACACATTGTTCTGGAATGGTTTGAGGGATATGATGAAGAGTTCAAGGTGTTGCCCTGGCCTCCAAATTCCCCAGATCTCAATCCGATTGAGCATCTGTGGGATGTGCTGGACCAACCAAGTCCAATCAATGGAGGCCCCGCCTCACAACTAACAGGACTTAAAGGATCTGCTGCTAATGTCTTGGTGGCAGATACCACAGGACACCTTCAGCGGTCGTGGAGGACCAACAGCATATTAGGCAGGTGGTCATAACATTTAGGCTCATCAGTGTATATACAGTACTGTGCAAAAGTCTTAGGCACCCTAACTTTTTTTTTACACAGAAATACACTCTTTCAAGTTTATTTTTTGTCTTCTGCATTAGTGTGTCAGTAGAAAAACTATTTTTTTTAGATGTCCAAACGTTCATTTTCTGAAAAGAAGAACAAGGAATTCTGCCACAGATTACATGGTCTCCACAGAGCCCTGATCTCAACATCATCAAGGCTGTCTTTGATTACCCTGGACAGACAGAAGCAAGGCAGACAGCCAAAGTTTGTAGAAGTACTCTGGCAAGTTCTCCAAGATGCTTGGAAAAATCTACCTGCCGGTTGTCTAATAAAACCGCAGAACAGTGTACCTTAGACAATTGATGCAATGTTAAACTCAATGAATTATTGAGTAATTTAAGTTTTTACTGTTTACTGCCCTTTATAGCATTTTTTTTGTATTGCGAAACTTTTCATTTGATAATTTTTGAAAGCATCTTTGCTTTAGAGACTTTTTTTTTTTTTACATGTGCTTACATTTACTTTTGCACAGTACTGTATATATAAATATATGACTTCTAGGCAACTCCTGCGGCTGTGGTTTAATAGAGGATGGGGCACTTTGTCGTTGAGCCACACCAGCAGGGGGCACATGTGTGGGAGAGTGCTGCTGTCATCAGGCCCTGCAAGGTCACCACCGGGAGAGCTTGCCTTGGACCCTCTCCACCCTGTCGTCCAACAGAGTAGAGCGCACAGAGGCATGTCTGCCCCCTGGTGGTTTGCTACCTGAGCTGGCTCTGGTCTCTCACGCCCAGACTGGAGATGTGTTCGATAACAAGCAACATGTGTTGCCACATCTGTCCTGGATACTCAGTGTGTCTGAGCCAGTTTTCAAGATGATTCAGGGTCCAGGTGCCCTTGAGTCTCAGGGTGGCCAGAATTGCGTTGACACACTTTTTGATTTGCCTTTGGACGGCAAATCAAAAGTACTTTCTGTGCCCCGGTATCATGGGAGTGTGGGGGTAATCATCCTTCATATCCACTGTCATGAACCATTCTCCTGGATGGGAATGTGGGAGTAAACGTCTCCATACACACACACACACACACACACACACACACACACACACACACGCACAGCTGGTGAATCTCTCACACACACACTCACGCACAGCAGATGAACCTCTCACATACACACACACTCACACAGAGCCAGTGAATCTCACACGCACACACACACACAGCTAGTGAATCGCTCTCAAACACACACACACACACATACTCAAACATGAACAGAAATGTCAAGATCCAGAAACACACATCACTTGGTCTGGTAAACACACACCACTTGGTCAGGTAAACACTGCACCTTCATGGGCCAGACATCCCAAGCATTCAGCGATGGAATGGGCTGCCAGAGCCAGTCATGTTTTAGTCGAGGCTGTAAAGAAACCTTGGCCGGTAGCTGTTTAGCCCCAGAACCCAATTAATAGTTGTGTTCCCATTGGACCTGCTAAATTACCAGCAACAAGGATCTTTACTGTATTATGCGTAAGTCTCTGAAAAGCTGTATGTATGCTAATACCGTTTGCAGGGATCAATCAATCAATCAATCAATCAACCAATCAATCAATCAATTTTATTTTTATACAGCGCTTTTCACATGTTGCCATGTCACAAAGACGCTTTACATAGAATAAGATACAGTATGTCCCAGGCCTGACCCCCCAAAAGCATGCCAGTGGCAACAGTGGCAAGGAAAAACTCCCTAGGCT
>JAOYSI010031042.1:0-25049 GCA_025775065.1 Hiodon alosoides
GGGGAATCAAAACTGGACTAAGTGTACTGCTTCTGTGGGGGAATCAAAACTGGACTAAGTGTACTGCTTCTGTGGGGGAATCAAAACTGGACTAAGTGTACTGCTTCTGTGGGGGAATCAAAACTGGACTAAGTGCAATGCTTCTATGGGGGAAAATCTAAACTACTGAAAGATCCTGACATGCTCAAAAGAGTTGATTAAGTAAATAGCTGACTTTTTACTCTCTATGAAAGATTTAATGTTAAACCACATAAAGTTACTATGGAATTGTCGCAATGAAAATCCCAAGTTAATTATCATGAATAATCTTAGTGCCCATAATAAAATGCAAAAATACATGTAAAACAACAAAATACATTCTTTCAAACTTTTTTTTAAATTAATGAGTAAGCTAATAGCCAGTCTGAATAGCCAATCAGAAATGGCCAGTGACAAAGGGGCAGGTTTTTTTCCGCACATCGTACAAGACACTCTTTTTACCTGAAAGGAAAGTTGGCTCACTGATTCCCCGTTGACCCTTAAAATGACATCTCCTTTCTGGATCAGACCGCACTGGTGCGCCGGCTGGCCAGGAAAGAGTCTCTTGATCCGGACAATCCTCCCAAAGTCTTCACAGTCGTCCGGTGTCGAGATCAGAAAGCTGAAACCGTAGCCATCTTGGCTCTTCCTTAGGGTAACATCCAGTGTGTTGTCTACAAGGCAATTTGGGCGACCATGTTCAGTCAAGGGCCCACAGTAACAGTGGGAAGCCTGATTAAAGTAATGGACATTATAAATATTATAATATTTCTAGCTCATGAAATGACACAATTTTATTCATAAGCACTGAAGCTTCAGAATTAATAATCCATTATAATATTTTAAAAATACATACTATTAAAAATACCTCTTGAGATTTAACTGGCCAAATCATCCATTTTGAACACAACTAATACGATTTTATGAGTGTTATTTCTGTTGTGTAGTTAAGATACAATTTCTTTCTTAAAGAAACGCGTTGGAATCGGGCAGAAGGGAAACCTCCACACATCTTCTGCCTCAGTGTTGCTTCTCAAGGAGCTCATTGGCAGACTGCGTTTCCAGAGGGCACTGCGCTGGTATTCTTAACACCAGAGTCGCTGTCAAAACCGGTTCAGACGATCGCTCATCTCACCGCCTGACACGAAGCTGTAGTCCTTGGCTTTGATGGGCAAGGGCGTCTCCGTGGTAACGGCGGGGGGGCTCTCCGGCGTGGTGTGAGCAGAGTACTGGGCCAAGGAGGCTCTCCGGTCCTCCGTGTCACCGGGCTCCACCTCCGCTGGGGCCGGGACCTCCCTCTTTATGACCAGGCTCACCACCTGAAACGAGGGCCTGCCGGTTCAGCGTTGTACCGGGGGCCCACTGACCGCGTTCTCCGGAACAGCTCAGGACCAGCTCAGGACCAGCCACGTAAACATCACCTCCTGCCAGGATGTTACCTAACTGAACGAGGTAGCGAGGACAGCTAATCCAGGCTCCAAAACTGATTTGTCAGCGCGGCCGCCCACACGTGTGAACGTCAAGCCGCCCTGACCTCGGAATTAAATGCAGGTAAAAACAACAACACATTATAAACATATGCTCTTTCTGCTGCATGTCAGTTCCTATACCGCCGCCCCTGCTTCTGTGATGAGCGCAGGCCCCCAGGACCACGGCCAATGAAACAAGCCCGGTGCCGTGGGGCAGTGAGCTGCCCAGTTCAGGGGGTACTGACCCGTGCAAGCCCCTGAGTAGTAGTTAATAACTGCAAGGAGTCTCAGCCGGAGACACGGTGACAGGTCGCATTAAGGAGAAATGCTCTTTGACGATTTGACAGTTGACACAGGCACGGGTACTCAAGGGCTGACCCATATAGTCACTCTGGGCCGGTGTTTCATCAGACAGCCACGACAGGCATGCAGCCCATGCCGTGTGGACCAAGGTTCTGGAAAAAGCCCTGGAGGAATGTGCCTCTCAGGCGTTGAGTATGCACTGGGAAAGTACCTCCTGCGTTCTCTTCAGGCACTCCACGGCCTGTTTGTGAGTGACACCGCGTAGGCTGGTCCCGTCCACCTCCAGCAGCCGGTCACCTGCGTTAGAGACCACACGCCCCCCGCCCCAGTCATGACTCTGTCGGCCAATCAAAGCCCTGACAACGCTGCTCATTAACGCGGGGCACCAACCAGAAGTACTCCTAGATGGAGGGGTGCTTGATCGAATGAAAGGATTTTTTAAAAAGCCACTCCATTTTTTACTAACAACATTTATATGCATACTTATATGCCAAAGTGTAATGGTAAAATAATTTAATTCACAAAACAGTGTTGTTAAGAACAACAAGATTGGAGGGGAAACATCTGACCTGTTTGACCTTGCAGGCTCGCTCTAAGTCATTCGGCCTTTTAGCTAACATGCCGCATGAAAGGTCAAAGGTCAGAGTGTGGCGTTCACGCACCTGACTGGATTCGGCCATCTTGTTCCGCAGCTCCACCTGGGACTAGCGTCTTGATGTAGATCCCGCCATTCCGTACGCTGGTGTTCACGCCCCCCTAAAGACCAAAATCACCGTCACCAACCTCCTGGAGTACGGCAGGTATCTCCGAAAGCCAACAAAATCAAGGCGTTCTCAACAAGCAAAATGCTAATGCAATTGTTGAATCAGTCTGAGACACACAGAGGACGGTATAGTCAAATCAAAGCTTTCTCAGATCCAGTCACCTTCTAATCCAGTCAAAAAAAACCCACTGGATCTGAGTAGCTGTATTTTACCGGTTGTCTTTCCAAACCACAACCTTACAAAGCCTCCAGAACATTTTGTTCCTCTCAGAAGCTTCTGACTCCCCTCTGTCTGCGACAAAATAAATCCCTAAGTGCACAGTCATCGATGGCGGATGCCCGTTGCTAGGTAAGGTGATTAGGGTCAGCCCTCCCTCGCTGGCCTGGGATTAAAGGGGTGAAAACCTGATTTAGCGAGAGGGCTTCTCACGTGTTGCCGGAATTTGACACTGTAATCGGTCTTGACTTAAGGCGGCGGTAATATACTTGTTTTGGCTTGGGAAAGGGGTTAGCCGCGGTGCGACGTGGTCATGCTCCAACGTGCAGGTGGCGAGCTGACGGTCAGTCACTCACCGCGATGCTGATTCCCAAGCTGCCGTCCACCTTTCTCAGTTCCACAACGTGCCCTTCTCCTTGCTTCAGACTGGACGTAGAGTAAGACCGGGGACAGCCATCCTGTTTGAAATGCAGACAGAACACCATAGCTGCGTTAGCTACGTCGCTAACCCCAACCTGCTATAGCCTCCGGGAATGAAAAGCACATTCTCCTCCAGACGTGAGGCTAACCTGCACATCCAGAATTCGAACCACGGGTATGTGGAGTCGGTTGCTTAATCTGGGACTCATGATTCCGGTTATAACCTCCTCCAGTTCCTCCGCGGTGGGCCGGTGTTCAGCCGAAAGGGTGGTCTGGGAGTCGTAGCTGCTTGCTAACACGAGTCCGAGGGTGCTTTGCGTGTCTCTCATACCCTCTGTCCACAGTGGACCAAAGTGAGAAAGTATCAATGGCCACGCGTACAACCCTCTGTCTAACTTACCATACAATCAAAGCACGTGATTATGCGCTTCAAAACCGAAAGAACTGGGACCTGCACAGGAATGTCAGTATGGTCGATTTTCGCCTCAGAGGCAAACCTACGTTTGGGCTGGGATATGATAAGCTCCACCTCCTCTGGGCTGTTCTGCAGGATGCTGGCTGCCGTGCTGAAGGTAACGCCCTCCAGACTGGTCTTGTTGAGGGAAATCAGTCGCCCACCTGGAGGCAAAAACCCAAAAGGTGAAGATCCAGAAGAGAGAGGCATGAAGCTCAGAAAGGGGCCAAATCACAGGGCTGCTGGTATATCACCTGGTCGGATACGGCCATCTTTATCAGCCGGCCCATCCGGTATGACGGATGCAATGAAAATCCCAAGGTCTAATTTCCCAGTGTTGTCCTCTCCGACTATGATAAAGCCTGGCATCGGCAAAAGAAAACAATTGGGAATAATGAAAAGTAAGTAATCCTAAAATAAACACAGTATGCATTTTGTCACTTCGATTTTGAAAACCTTCAATTGAAACCTGACAAACAGACTGAACTTGGAACTGCGTTGTCAAAACACCCAACCCTCTAGGAATAAAATTATCAAACCAAATATATTGGAGGGCTGTTTATAGTTGGCTCACCGAGACCAAGTTTGGGGTCCTTTTTCAGAGTTACACAGATGACCTCTCTCTCTGGTACAGCTCTGGTTGGGGTGCCAACTGTAAATGGCAAACAAAAATAAGGGTTTGACTCAGGACAATGATTATCAACATTGGGGTTACAGCTCAGACTATTCAAATTGAATATATTCTTTGAGTTCTCCTCCTCTTTTACCTAACTTTACTTTGAAGAAGAGTGCAGATTTAAGTCTCACTGAGACACTTCACTGAGACGCTTCATTGAGACGGTTCATTGAGATGCTTCACTGAGACGCTTCACTGAGGCGATTCACTGAGACACTTATTTGAGACGCTTCACTGAGATGCTTCACTGAGACGATTCACTGAGATGATTCACTGAGACGCTTCACTGAGACGCTTCAATGAGACGCTTCACTAAGACGCTTCACTGAGACGCTTTGATACATTATGCACATGAGAGAGAAATCAAGCACCTGCCTCCCTTTAGACACATGGGATTTAATGGGTGCTATTTTTCTGTTGTGGGAATGAAACGGGGCAAACTAGATCCATCCTTACCTCGGGTAGATGAAGTGCTGGACTGAGCCTCCGAGTCTTGCCTTTGCAAAGAGACGCTGGACAACATTCGGTGCATGGCATTTGGAAGACTAAACAAAATTGCAATACAAATCTTTGAGAAATATGAACCCAAACATCAAGTGCTCACTGTATAATCTGCTATTTAACCCCTAAACACAGCTGTGCATGATGGATATACCGTTCTACTGTTTTATTTAGATTAACAACTAATTAAAAATACGTACAAAATAAAAAACTGAATTTGTTTTGCGTAAACAGAAAATCCCCCGTTTTATTTGAGGTTTGAATCTCCTACGCAGGGGTGAGACTGGGGTTTGGGGAGAGGGGCCAGGTACCTCGAGCCCTGATGTTGATCCTGAAGGTTGCGAGACTCGGACAGCGCCCTCTGCTGCTGGAGGTGAGTTTCGATCTTCGCCGAGAGGTCGTTGCAGGACTTGCTGATGGAGTTGCTGGGTGTAATGTTCAGGCCTGTGCTGGTGAGCACCATCTCGGAGCAGGAGAGTCTCTTCATCTGGCAGGGTTCTGACCTGCGCAGGGCTGTGTACATCACTGAGTTCTCGTCTGGAACAAAGACAAACCGTTGGGTTTTTCAAATGTTTTCACAGTCTTGACGACCTGACATGAAAAAAAGCACCTGTGACGATACAGGGATACATATTTAACTAAACTAATGCATATTTATCGGACTTTTAGATATTACATGATGTTTATTCTGTGCTATAATGACACACACAGCAAGGTTTTTCTCAATTCTCACAAACTGCTAATTTCATGACATTCCGCGACAGCACAAATGTCATAACCGTAACAGGGATGCCAGAGACCGTAACTGCAGTGTCTACGCAGAGACCGTAAGTGCAGTGTCTACACAGGGTCGGGGGCACAACAGCAGCTACGCCCCAGCTGTGTGGCAGGACAGAATTAGCCCTAGCTCACACACCTGAAGCCTGAAGGTGGCTCAGCTGTCGGGAGTTCATCTCGTTGTGAAACTTGTGCTGTGCGGAGCAGAGATTGAGGAGATACTGGGCGATTCTGGAGCTCTCCGTGAGAAAGGAGTGCTTTTTCCCACCGCTCTCTATGGTGAATTTGCGTCGCTGCAGAAGAGAAAAAACCAGGAACACTTTATATATTCTCAGATATCAGCAACAGTTACTACATAGCCCTGAACTCAAAATACATATCTGACAATCACAGATTAAAAACAGCGGTCTTGGAAATGTTGATCATGTTACTTGTTTTTGCGTGTTTTTTTCTAACTTATTGAAAGAGTTAATATCGCAACAATCACAGTAAGTTTTTTCCGCTGTGCAAAACTGTTTGGACTGACCACAAGAGGACAGGGTGCACTCACGGTGGCAGAAATGCTCTCCGTTTCCCCCCACTGGAACCTAAGGCTGGCGACCCGGATGTGATTCCTCACTTCATAGACCCCGACCCCCTTGGCACACACTCCCAGAATCAGCTCCCCCATCACGGGCTTCTTCTCCCGGGCGGCGTGGTAAAACAACACGCCGTACTCTGGAAGTTGTTGGGCGACCTGGGGGGTGGGGAGGCACGGACGTTTAGAAGAGCACTGAAGAATCACGCCAGCAGGCCCCCCAGTGTGTCAGCAGAACCCTGAGTGTTTAATCTACCTTTAGAAACTCCATCTCAGCTTCCTCAGGAAGCATCTGGGCACGGTTGGCATGTAGTCGTGGCAACTCTTCTTTTAAACACGGCAGGGCCATCTTATCTAACACGCTCTTGGGGACATACTGTTCCAGATGATAGTAGTTCTTCCCATAAACCTTACCGAAAAAATAACAAACACACACACGCAGACACACACATACACACACACACACACACACACACACAACCACATACAAACACACACACGTAGACACACACATACACACACACACACACACACACACACACACACACACACACGCACGCGCACGCACACACACACACGCACACGCACACACAGCGTAGAATTAAGATGCATTCTAAGACGTTCTGCTAACCACAAATCTTCCCAGTACTGGTGAACATATAACATGAACATATTTCTTGTTTGGATTTAATGTAATTACCTAACACCTAAACTGACTGAATATAATGTAGCTCACACATTTTCAGGATAACATTAAAGAGAGGTTAAGGGATCCTCAGTATTCCTTCTGTTTGGATTGAATGTGCCAGGGTAAAGGCATACCTCCGGCATGTAGTCCCCAAATTCGGCTTGCAGGGCCAGTGCTCCGAGATACAAAACAGTCTCTTCATTGCAATACAACCTCTCCTCCAGGATATCCTTCCGCAGCTGCAAGTAGTACTGATGCCGTGTCAGCTTGTGCCTATAAAAATAATCAAGTGAAAATTGATGAAAGTACCCAAAGATAAAATACGCAAAGCTAAAATACCCGAAGAGATTTCAGTGCTTGTCCAGCCATAAACGGTATGCTGTTGCTTTATTGACCGTGCTGCCAAACCTGAATAATAAACGCATTGACAAGCAGAGTGACAGGATAATTGTAACGACTTACAAAATTAAACCAATGTCGTCAACAAAAAATTTGACCCGTAGGAAAAGTCCAAATCTAGCGGAGGATGATTTCTTCCAGTAATCGGGAGCAACTTTCGAGATCTTCGCCTCATGGTCCAGAAAGAAAAATTCATCATCTGGAATATTAAACACATATATCATTAACATAAATTAATAATGACATCTTAAAGTATACACCTTACACAATTCCTAAAGCAGGCTCACAAGACTAAATAAGTTGGACAATATCCTTCAAAACAGACTTCAACCCTGGATATTCAGATGCAGAGAACTACATGAATTAATTTTTCCATGTGGTGAAAGCACACCATGACGGCTATTTATTTCTTCATTTTGCGTGATTCATTCGTTAGACACGGTTTGATTACCGTCGAGGAAAGCCAGGCCAAAGTAGAAGTGTTCCACTAGGTTTGCGTGTGCCACGACCATGTCAAAGACGTCCCTCCCTTTAGACTTGATGTCGCACTTGACCAGGACGCACTGACCGTTGGGCATGATCACGGTCAACTCCCGCAAAGAGGTGAACAACTTCCCCTTCTTTGACTGAATGAGGAGAAGGTAAGAGCCGTTTAGACCGCAGGGAGGCGGGAGAGGGGGGTGACCTCTGCCTCGTTACCCTCCAAAAGGATCTCATAAAGAAAGGAGTAAATGTATTTACCACAATGGAACCAGGGAGTTCCAGCACTATTTGGGGCTCCTCAACCATTCTGACAAACTCGGGTCCCAGACCCTGTGAAGATGGACAGAGAGTCAACGACGTCTGCTATGAATCGCACATTTAAATTTGACTTCCATTTGAGCCCATTGGTTCAAACACTTTTGGAAAAAGCATAGCGCGCTGGCAAGAATAATAATATATAATAATATATACCAGGCTTCCTACCGTGACACATGAATATTTCAGCATTCGCTACCTTGTCAGATATTGTTACCTCACTAATTAAATCTATGATATTGTTTATTCTTTCAATGTAAATTTTTTTTTTGGGGTGGGGGGGAAGCAGGAGCTTAATTAATTTTATAAATCTACATTTATCAATACACAATAAATCACATTCACTGCATTCTCAAAATTCTCTCTAATCACAATAAACCTCACAAAAGCTAATGCATCCCGGCTCTTCGTTATCGAACTGAAGAATCACAATCGACAATTTCTCAAAAAATTACCAGCCCTACTAGTAAAGAAATTGCCCGTGTCTGGGAGGGAATGGGGAACGCACCTTGGATTTTTTGGGGGCGAGACCGAGAGTGGAATCACTGCCAGGGAGCAGCAGCGGAGGGGGTCGGGCCTCTGCTGGCCGTGGGACGTCAAGGTAAGCGCCCCGGGACAGCCAGCTGCTGTCGCTGCCTCTGTAATGAAACCTGCTGGGAATTCTGCGTGGGTAAAGAAGTCACTCTGGCAGGGAATAGGAGATGCAGTAATAAACAGGTCCCGGCCTTTAAGAGGATTGCTTCACGTTTCCCCTTTTCAGACACATCGCCGTTAACGTGATCTCGCCGCCGAGAGAAAGAGGCTTTAAAATACTGCACTGACAACCCTCAGGAGCCTAAGATTTAGCAAAGGAAACAAACAAAAGTCTTTCTAACCTGTCAGCGTTAAAGGTGTGCGTATCAGCTGGTGAGTTTCTGGTTTTACCTGCCCAGGCTACATGCTGATGTAAACTTCCTGAAAGAAAAAAAACACATGGCTGATTAGTATCCAAGATAAAAACAAACATTAATGAAAATGTTTTATGGATGGCTAAATATACGCAGGAGTGCTCAATTTGAACCTCATATGAAGCCAAAAACCCAAGGGAAATCATTGCAGAGATGCAATAATCAAATGTTGTTTTCGAGAAATTAGTACTGTAAAGTCCACAAATAAGCCAAGACAAGAACTGAACAGGCTTTACTGCTCTAAAATAGCACCACCTTACCTTAGCAAAAGATCTTCTGCTTAGTACCACTAAACAGTCCACTAAATGTTATAAAATATGCCTCACAAGTTCCATTAAGCGCTAAAAGGCTCACTGCCTTGCAGAGTTAACCACTGTAAACATACCCGCTTCTCTACATTAAAAAGATCGGCAAGGCTGTCTTTCAGTTCACTGGTCAATTCTTCACTGACCTTTACATTCAACAGACCACACAGCAAAAATATAGAATTCACAGTTGTATAAATAGAAGAAGTAAGCGTCAATTTAAAACGAAAAACACAACACCGCTGTTCGGTAAGCAAAGGGAGAAGTGTACGAGTGAAAAAATCCACTCACCGTGCTTGGTCTCTGGGTCCGCAGGCAATGTGGGGTTTTCGCTGGACGGGCAGTTGGTTTCCCGGCACCCGGGGGGTCCTCGTTTACCTGGTCGTCCAGGAAATTACATCAAGTCAATGACGTCTGTCCGACAACGGCATCTCAATGGGGGAGGGAGGGGGGGGACAATGTTCAACAAGTGAAGAACCTGAGGGTTTGACATAAGCATCTACGCTTATTCCTGATTACCAGCTATCAGAGAACTTAATCTTGAGCCTGATTTAGGTTAAATCCCTAATCCTATTGTAGGGGAATCACATTCTTCATCAGGGTGACGTGGCTCTCCTGTGCCTACATTTCATCTACACTAGAGGTCTAATTTGCATCTGGGTTTACAACGCAAGCATCAGGGTAATCCAGCGAATTGCGGTGGATTATCGTGTTGGTTATATAAACATAATTTGCTCTGTCTTGTACGCAGGGACGCATTTTTCCTCTGTCAAAGAGGATGAGGCTCGATTAGCTTAATAAGATGAGGGCCACCTCTAAGGAAATCAGTCCTATGAAAGGCCTGTATACATCCTTTTAGGCTTCAGACTTTTTTTATTAAAGTTTTATTAAAAGAATCCTCATAACTTGTATGTGTCAACCATAGGATATTACAGTAGGTAAACATGTACGGTGACCAGTTTGAGCTCAACCAATTGGCAAGTTTAGCAAGTTTTGGCAAGTTTAGTTGTAGGGCCTCCACACCACTAGGGGGCCCCCAAGCCAGCAAACAACCCCAGCAAAATGTTCCATTAAATGTGCCACTGGTTTTCGGTCTTACATTGAACAGTCTCTTCTGTTCATAGATTTTAACGATCGCAGACTGTTGGATAATAAGTTATCAGTAGCTGGTTAACTATTCTTGTTATACCAGGGTCAGTGGTACATTTCTCAGCGCTCTAGCTGACCAAACGAGAGGCCTTAGCGTACCATTGGTTCACACATCAAGGGCTACCAGCGTACTTTGGAATCTACTTTCCACAAGTTACAATTAATGTTATTATTATGTTATATTATGTACATACTATACATCTAAATGTTTCTCTTAACCGTATGGTACAGACATTAAATAACACTCATTTAATGTCATTTAATGTCTGTACCATACGGTTAAGAGAAACATTTTTTTTTTGTGATTGAATTGCCAGAATACATTTTAATTGGTTTTAAATCTGTTTTTAATTACTGTTTTAATGTAACCTGCAGCTGGTTAAATAAGTTATTTTAGCCTCGTGATAAAAATTTAGATATTGTGTAAACGACAAGTGATTATCAATCACTAAATCTATGTTTCCATAGAAACATAGGTTGGAAATAAAAATTCAGTATTGGGAACAGGGTTTTTTGGGCCCCCAGAATACTAGAACCGGCAGTGAGTGGGCCCTTACCATGTAACCTCTCTCTGATCGTCTGACTCCTGTCACTCAACAGAGCTACGTTCTCAGCCAAGGACGCAAAGTCAACCTGCGAAGCAACCACACCACAACAGCAGAGTTAAGCGTACACCGCGCGACTTTATCGCAGTGCTAAATGAATAATGAATAAACTAAAAAGGCTATATAGACGAGAAAAAGGCACGTCAGGCAGACTTTGAAACTGCTGCAGGGTGAAAAGCCGAGACTGCAACACGTCAGACAGACCTGTGATCAGGCAAACAGTCATTCTATTCCTCTAGTGAATTTGGTTCTGCTCTACCTGTAATTCCATGCAATTGTTATTGTTGCGGTAAGCGATACGCTTTATTTAATTAAACGGTCCGTCATGCCATTTCGGTGGCAGGCTGAGGTGCTTTGGGCCCAGGTTTAATTCCCTAGCAATGGTGTTTGGCTTTGTCCTTTGTGACTACGGGATTTAAGTCAAGGGTGAAAATCACGGGTCTAATAAACAACATTTATATTTAGAGCAGAAGGGCGAGCCCTTTTCCGAATAAAAAAAAAAAAAAATCCAAGCTTTTTCCAAACCTAATGAATACGTTTTCAAAACCTTGACTTTTCTTATTAGTAAGCAGCTAGCAGTTATCCCTGTTAATTTATGCCCACTGTTTACTGCCACTGTGTATTTAATACAATTACTAGCAACGCTGCGTAATGTGTCAAGTTATTTCACCAAATAATTGTTATGTTATTATAAAGAGATAGTCATACCATGATGCAGGCTAACCCATTAATTAAAAACGCCCCAGTAACACACGAACAGAGAGTGCAGAACAGAGTTTCACAAAATGAAATGCTTAATAACACTGAACAAGAAGGGTAAAAACACCTAACACTAAACACGCAGTTATTATGGGAGTTACAGTAAGTATTGGTCCCTTGACTGTTTGAGCTCCAAATACAAGATCAATGACTCCCTCAAGGGCTCATCCTGCATGGAAGTCTTGAAAACGATAATCAACGTTTCCACACTTTATCCCAGATCTCTGCTACCACCCGCTTCAAGGACACTCCATCTCAGATTAACAGCCATTCAAATTGTCTTTCGCGTTTTGGCGCCAGCCTGTGGCTGGTATCGTCCTCGAGCGACTGTCCTCAGTTTATTACAAGTTAAATAATACAACAACAATTTTTTTCGAAGGATATTGTTAAGGACAAGAGGACTGGCGAAGAAATAGGTCGGTAAAAACAATTATACATTGCTATTAGTAATCAAAACCTTGACATCAATTTATGATTATGCCTGGCCAGGCGGATACGGACGTTTCCTAAGGTTTTATTTGATCAGTTAAATAGAACAATATCTCGGGGATTTACGACAGGTCAAATTTTCCAGTCTGGATAACAAAAATGAACATTTTTTAAAAATTGGAATTGGAGAAAAACAAGTAAGGTCAATTTAATGCCACTAAAACAACCTAGGTATACAGTAGTCTATAAACGAAAACATGCACACACAAAACAAAGTTGTATATAAAATAATAATATTGTCCTTGGCATAGTTGATTTTTCTAAGCAATGCTTTCCAGGTAGCGTCATCCGTCACCACTCCAGCCTAATTAATAGATCTATGGCATGCAACAAATAGTCCCAAATAAAATACGCAGACAAATAAATGCGTAAACTTTTAAAAACTTAATTGGCAATTTTTTTTTTTTTTTACAAATATACAATTTTTAAATCCTCCTTGGATACTAATACACTGAGTTGCATTGGTGCGCCAATACGAATAACTAGGACATGGAATTTAGGACCGATGCATTTCCCCCTTAGCTAGGCTGTTACAGAAAACACTGTTGTCGGCTGAAACACGCTAGATATTTTAAAATGAGTAATTTTGATACTTACTGTGCCCCTAACGTGCCATTCGGACAGGATGTTAACATTACGCCTCAAGGTGAACCAACGTTTCAGTTCGTGATACGTAGCGAACTAGGATAAAACGTGGAGTGCTCTCGAAAGGCAAAATTTTGAAATAGTCGCGTTTAACTAGCAGGAAAAATATATTTTATGTTAACTGGTTTATGAAAAGATTTTTTTTTAACTTAAAAATAATAATAATTCGTGTTTTCTAATCGCGGATTAAATTATTTACAATAAATCCCCATTTGGGTGGCTATGAGAAAGATGAGCTAAGCGTTTGTAGCCCTCTGCATTGGGACACTGGCGGTGAGGTCAATATTTCCCTGTGGAGGATTTAAAAAAAAACTATTGGCTTAGTCAAACGGAGTTTCCCCTTAAAAAGCACTATATAATAAAACCATTGCATCCCTATGATTTGTTATAAAAGAGTCGTATGATTAAACTAAAGACCACAACAATATTAATATGAGGTAGGCGTGAAATGTCAGCGTTGTAAGGTCATGGAGTATGCATGCAGTAAGGTACAGTTTGATCGGGTTGTATTATGGCATTGGCATTGGTGGGATGGAAGCGTCAATGCATCTGTGGGTTTAGTCATAGGAGATAATTAAAGTATGTAGTGTGGTCCGCATGCTTGGTTGGCTAAACATGCCGGTGGGGTATTTTTGTGGTTTACGCGGTTATGGGTTTGTTAACAACTCCACTGCCTTTGAAAACCCTTGGAGCCGGCTGCAGATAAGTGCCGCCCAAGAATATAGAGCATTGGACGGATAGCGTCACGCTATTTCGGTAAAAGTGCACTGAAACTTTAACCAGCACCAGTTAAATAATGTAATTTGCGTGATTTTTCATTCCATTAATATTGCCTTTGCTTTTCCTTAAATTTTTTTACCCATTACAAAAACGCTAGTAATCCCTTTATTATTAATCCTCAAAGAACGAAGTAGGAATATATATTTGTGTGGGGAATTTGCGCGCTCAGAAGTCAGGTGACAGACGTCAGATGGCAGACGCCACAGACAGATCCTCGAGAGCAGGCTTATTTCGAGCAAGCTGAATGTCTGGCTGCAGAGAGACGATGAGGATGCAGCCAAACTCAAATGACTTAATTAAGGTAATGAAAGGGCAAAGCAAAAGCTGATTTCTCAGTCTGCCACCTTCAGGAAAATAACTTCCAGCAGTCTGCTCTAAAATTGTTTTGGAACAAACTTATGTCTAAGCTCCTGCTCATTGAATCAACCTTTAACACTTGATAACCAAGGATAGCAATTGCTCTGGAAGTCCTTTAAACTTATGAAGACTTTGGTAACCGGCCTATTGCACTTTACATTACTGTGTTTAATAGCCCTTTCTTTTTATGAGTGAAAGAAGTAAGATATTTACAAAATAATGAACAAGCTATTAAATACAGTTATGCAAAATGTTAGTGGAGAACCACATTTTTGATTTGGTCCCAGCCTTAATATAAGAAGCATTAATGTATGAGGTTTCCTTTTCTCTGCACCTGTGACAAATCTTGCCTGGTGTGGATGCATTCCAATCTTCTATAAAATATACAAACAGCTTCCAAACCGTCACCATTTCTTTGTGAATACATAGGAAACATATATTTATTGATTGAAAACCCTTTGATTTTAAACGTAGATTTTCGGTTGAGTGACTTACAGAATCCCGGAACACGTCTTCCACTAGCTGTTTAATGACTTTGGTGGGAGGGGGGAGGAGAGCAGCCTTGTGGTGTGACTCGCAAACTTCTAGAATGTTCCTGAGGTGAATCCGCCGGTGTGCCAGGTCTTCACACATGCTCAGTAAAAGGCAATTCAGGTGGTCGCTCAGCTGGAGAGGCTGCGGAGGAAAATATATGCACTTAGCAGTGAACTGTGGGGGGTTGGAAAAAGAGATGGGCGCATCACGAACATCACGAAAATGGATCACGAACCTGATTCTGAGGAAGCTGGTAATCAGCTGACCAGTATAGCGTCATTCCCAAGGAATAAACAATCACCTGGAGATGCAAGCCGGGCAGAGTTATAGGAAATTTAAAGAAACATAAAGTTATAAAGAGGTAATTAAGAGCCACCTCTCAACAAGTATAAAAAACACACAACCCCATAATGCACAAGAACTAGACCATCCTTAAAGACTACATAGCTTATCAGTGCTCGAGTTGGGAGATAAATAAGAAATACCAAGTGATTTACTTTAAATTACCACTAGATGGTGCAGTTGTCTCTCTCTTTGTCTCTTCCTCCTCTTCACCCTTATTGTCGGTTTGCTATGTCAGTCACAGCAAAACAGTAGAAGTTCCCAGCTCCAAGAACCATCCCCTCCCATATTTGGCATCTCAAATTATGCCTTTTCCACCATAACCTAACCAACTAACCAGCAACCACACAAGGCAACAGGTTCCTCCAACCCACCCATGTCTCAGTCATTCATATTTAACACTCTGCAGTCCACACAGGTTCTGTACAGGTGGTTGAGGCTTCAACGCTGACTGGAGGATAGACTTCCAACAGCAACGATCACCCAATGACATGATCCAGAATCAAACTGACCAATCTTGGGGAGTGTTGTTAACAACTGAGCCACTCAGGAGGCCCACTAGTCCCGCCCTTGATTCGCTACGCCACCTTAACCACTGTAACTTACCTTCTCCATGGCTAATTTGGTGGTGATGGAACGGCCCTGAAGCATTTCAGGTGGAGTGAAATTCGACACCTCACTGGACAGCGCACAGTTCTTAAAAGCAAGATTGCCGCTGGTGGACAGCAGGAGCGACCCAGGACTTATTAGGGTTATATTACAGATGCCGTGAGCTGAAAGAAAAACATGGAGGATTAAAGACACAGAGGGGTTTCAATTGGTCCTTTAGGTCACCATTATAGTTTCATCTACAAACCCTATACCGTACTAAAGACGGAGACAGCGTCCCTGCTGATTAAAAGCGTGATCTACGTGGTGTATTTATTCATGGTATACTCTCGGCACTATGTAATTAAACACTGACAGACATACACAGACACACACATATACACACAACCTACAACCTTTTTGACCTGGGGCCACTTGATGCTCTGCTCTCATTGTTGGGGCTGTGCATTTTTTTATATTTCTGCTCCACAACAAGGCACTAACTACAGTTTCCGTCCATTGATGAACGTAGAATCAACTTTAAGTTTTAAAGCTTTCACAGCGGATTTTCTGCACTAAATCAAATTTCAGGGTTACTGTCATCAAAAATCCTTCAGCACTGTTGTGGACGATATGGCTTGGGTTACCTTTAGTGTGTGTATGTGGTTGGGTAGGTCTGTGTAAAATATCTATACAAAGTGAAAAATGGGTTGAGCATTTGCTAAATTAAATGCTTTTCACTCCAAATTGCCCAGTAGGTCACTTCATTCAGAGATGTTTTCTCTTATACGAGCACTGACTTTATTAATACATTTTCTAATTAGTCCCAGGTTATTTTGTGTGGAATTAATTATTCAGATTAGAATCATAACATTAATAATTCATACGGAAATAGCTGTTATGATAATGTCATTTTGCAATTGTGAAACGCCCGACTCTGCCAATTAGTAGGTCCAGTCTGCATCTTGTCATCATGTGAGGTGATACTTTACAACAACTGAAATAAAACGAAAATGAAAAAAGGAAATCCAGTCCTTTATTATTTTCCTTCTTTGCTGAAGGAGGTTTCTCAGTGGTGTGATCCAGCTGCTCTGTGGCCCCTAAATGAGCTCGGTACGTCATAACATAATAACACCAATATCTACCATAACCGCTTCCAATATGATTCAAGCCCATCACTGGTTAGTTTACAGAAGTCATAGATCAAATGAGGAGATCTTTGCTGGGCAATAGAAATAGATACAGAGATCCTGTTGTCGTAATAATGATGACAAAATATTTTGTTCCAGTGACTACTGAAGAAAAAGACATGGGACGCTTTAAGAACGGTATTAAAAGTTTTAACATCAAAACAACTTCTGAAATAGACGAGCAATCGGTGTTGAGACCCTTTCATTTTCTTTACCTTTGTCCGAGACATCTGCTAAGGACTCCGCCGTCCCCAACAGAAGGGACCACATCTCATCCTCCTCCAGTGGCCCTCCCCTTGCCTCCAGAACCTCGGCCAGGGTCACAAACGTGCTGCTCATCCTGCTGGAGCAGGTGGAAGAGGTAGGTGGGGGAATGAGGCACGCATTTCACACATGTCACTTCTTGCGTGCTTGCTTGTTTTGTGTTGTTCTTATGTTTCTGTTATGGTTGACACGTTGCCCTCACCGGTTCATTAATAACGACCGCTGATCGGATTGATTCTCCCTCCTCTCAGCAGCTCTCAGGGAAGCCGGTTCTGATTCGCCGCGATGCTAGCATGACCCGGATGGTTCCGTTGTAGCTCCCCTCAGAGCGTGGGTTGCCAGGACAATGACTCTGACGGGCTACTAGGATCAGGAAGCAAGACTGAAACTACTTTAACCATGCCTCGGGGTTCCTGGAAAAATGCTTTTAAAGCTATTAACCTCATTATCTTTATTTGCTTTATAGCACTCTGGCCCACCAGTTTGCCGTGTAAAACACAGTGCACACTAATGCAGACTTTTCCAACGTATTGTTCATTGTTGCTTAATTTTATCATCGATTCATTTTCTATAAACGCTAATCTGATTCAAAAGATCCAATCCGTGGACCCCGCCACTCTTTGGACTGTGGGAGGAAACCAGGACCCAAGCCAGAACTGATCCCAGGACCCACTCCACTGTGTAGCATATTATTGTTTTTAATCCCTTTCTCTGCTAGCACCTGTTTGGACAACTCCAAAGTTTAAACGACCTAAAGGGGATTTTCAAGACTTTTTCAAAAGTGTTAGGTAATCGGTCTTGACAATTACTCTTAACATTGAGTCAAAAGAAAAAAATAAAAACACAGAAAGAGACTGCCCAAATTCGAGAGAGAACAAAAACGGAAATTGTTTTTGGCTGCAGCTAAGCTTAATTAAATTTGTCTAGCAGGCTAATCCATCTCATGTGCTGTCTTGGAAGAGAGAAAGCTTGGCTATGAAATACAGACATTCAGCTGCACTAATTTCGTTACATACAGCTTCACTGGCTGCACAGAATAAAGTTAAACTTTCCTCTATATAAAAAAAAAAAAAGTCCTGTCTGTGAAATGTACCTGTCAGGCCTATCATTTTTAATTATTCTTATACGAAGTATGCTGATAGCATAAATAGCCCAATGGTGTGTTCTCCTTGGACAAACACGTTGGTGTCCTAAAATTAGTCCTGGCCTGAGGAACAAAAAGATTTGGCTTACCTCGAGCAGAGAGTACAGTGACTATAGTAACAGGCACAGGGCATTACTTAAGACAAGAAAATAATGTAATGTGGTTTTTGTAAATTGCTTGCACCAGTTAATAACCACATAATGACTGAAGATTACAATACTCTGTTGTGAGATTCAGGTCTCTTTGCTTCAACGAATGGAAATGAACATTCAGGTCTTGCTAACCCAAGTTAGACTGTAGGAGCCAATCTGTTGAAGTAATATTATAACTTTGGTAACAAATAATCTTTCATTGCACATTTTTAAATTAAATAAAAGATTCACTGAACCTACTGAGACTGCTTAACCTACAAAAAAGGTTGATCAGAGGCTGGGGTTAATATATTTAGTTTGGCCCTAATCACTCAGAAGCCTTTTTGCAACATTGGGTCTGTGTTGCTCATGGAGCAATCCAAGTGGAGTCGTGTCCATTTACACAGTTACTTAACAAAAACTTTTCCAGAGCAACTTACACGGCCTGTAGTTTTACACTTTATCGATTTGTAAAGTTTGATATTTACTGAATCCCCCATTTCTGTTAAGAGGACTGTAATGACGCTGTCCTGCAACAGCTAAAATAGGAAGCGTAATTAAGAGAACGGCGTCATGGCAACTGACGCTATAAAACAACATCATGACTGATGGCTTTTTTGGCAACGCCCCGCCCCAGGAATGAGCCTTTCTACTGGTTACAAGAAGGCTACAGTAACCTTTCACCCCAAGAGGCTGTTCAGTGATAGGAGTCATAGACCATGCAGTGACATCATATGAGTACTGGAAAGGATTCTATTCGTGATAAAATAACAATAGTGCACAAAATGTGAATTATTTTTTTATTTTTATATAATATAATATAAATGCAGTTTACATAAAATTTATCATGAATTTCAGCTCCAGGAGAGGCAGTGGTGCTCACTGCCATTGTACCCCGGGGAGAGGTGCTTAACCCGAAGTGCTTCAGTAAATATCCAGCCGTATAAACGGGTAGCGTGAAGTGTACATGCGCAAGCTATTTAAGTCACTTTGGATAAAAACATGAGCAAAGTAACTGAATTAAAAAGGACGTGTAAGCTGGAGAAACGCGGTTTTCCCCTTGGCCGTGTCATATCCTATTTTTGTTCTCGGACTGTTTATGCGGCACAGAATGTTATTGTCTGCGTTGGTTAAATGGGTATGGTGTAGCCACGACTGACTTACTTGGAATATGGGAAAGGTCAAATGAATATTTATTAACACCACTTGGTTTTTCACTTGTTTTTGTTATTTTTCCGTTTCTTAATGTGATTATCTAATTTGCCAATTTTTTTTTGTTTGTTTTCTAAGCCATTTGCGAGGGCTTGAGCTGGCTTACACAGATCCACCTCATGCCCTGTTGTCAGCTGAACTGTATTACTCATTGTGAAAGGCACATTTTGAAGAGAAAGCGATCGACACAACACATGTGGCATGTAAACCCTTGAGAAGTTATTGCTGAAAGGATGGGGAGGGGACGAAGCAGGGGGCATATGCAAAACCAGATTTTCTTTTTTTGGTTGGCTATGGGCTCTCTTTAAATGTGGAGTACATATATGTTTATATATATTATATATGTGATTGTTATGTATGAATGTATTTGAATTATCTGTCACTTTTTGGGCCCCACAGTAATCAGACGTATAAAAGAAATTAGTACAAAAATGGAAATATTGATTAATCTACTCCTGGGCCAGATGTCCTGGGGAAATGTGTGGTAAAAATACAGTGTGCAGTATTGGATCTATCTCTAAAAGAATTTCCTCTGTGAAAGACACAATTAGAGAGAAATTCAATGCAGCTAAACTGAGTGAAACATTAAAACAGAGCCGCTTTTGTTATCTGTTCAGTTTGGACTTGAAGT
Organism: Hiodon alosoides; assembly: GCA_025775065.1. Taxonomy (NCBI): domain Eukaryota; kingdom Metazoa; phylum Chordata; class Actinopteri; order Hiodontiformes; family Hiodontidae; genus Hiodon; species Hiodon alosoides. The sequence continues at coordinate 20,133 of JAOYSI010031042.1, forward strand.
CTCAACAGAGCTGTTACCGCATAAACCATTCTGTAACCTGAGTTGCTGAACACAGAGCAAGATAGTTTAAGATTTACTTCACGTAAAAATCTAAAAGCAATGTTTAAATTTGATCTTTTTAAAAAGTGAAAACAAAATGGGTACCTTTTGTCATTCGATTTCTGAAGTTTTCTTTAGTCCTGTGAAATCTTCAGTATCTGGAATATTCCATTCAATCACCGCATTTCTTTTAGTTTACTTTCTGTTACCAAGTGCCACCATGCTAACAGGTGATCTCCTGACAGGCATGATATCAATATACAACGCAATACAAACCAATGCTAATTTCCATTGCTTTCCCTTCTTGTGCCTGCCTGTAGTGTTTTAGAACTTTTGTAAATTGGCACTATTCTTAGAATCCTGCAGTAAGAACTCAATTGGATTACGGGGGCGGTTTGACAAGTGACAGGTCACAGAAGCAAGCACCAATAGGAGTGCAGGAGATATTTTAACACTGTATCAATTTATTTAATCCGGTTGACATTTTGAATAATTGAAAGTGAACTTTGAAATAGCGTAGCAACATGAAAGCACGTTTCTTTTATTGTTAACTCCCTCAGTCTGAAGTCTGTTTTTGCAGTGATAAAGGCACGGTGTCACACAAAATATTCTAAATGCAGTCAGGGGTTTGTTTCATCTCAAAGGCCGAAACGGCAGCGATACACTAGATTTCAAGCTTATATGTTTTATCCCGTTTTTCTTGATTGGTTAATACATCTGTCGTCACCGCTAGTTCTTCAACAACTTTTATAATTAATCATATTAATGATAAGCACAATGTTCAGCATAATATGAATAATTAATATGAATATTATGCTTTCATTACATCTCAAATTTCTTACACTGAAGTGAGAATATACCATAAAACGTGGGATCAGCAAAGCACAGAAAAATCATAGTTCTTTATTTTATTCTTCATTTAAGCACTTTACTGTTCGTAGATGAACAGGAAAATATAAATCACTTAATACAATTTCTGAGGGTATTTTTTTGATAATTCTGTCTCCAATTAGAGTGCCATCGGATGATAAATTGGGGTGTAGCACTATGCCCAGGCCACACCCATCAGCGGTTCCTACTGGCCGGTGTAGTTTTCCCCTTTTCTGCGAGTAAAAGGTGAAGAGGACGCTGCTGTTGGTTAGCTCCTGATCTGGATGGGCAAGAAGGCTCTGCTATCTAGTGCCGCACAGTAAAATCTGGTACATTCATGATAAAATGCCCGATTTATGGCAGATTACAAGTGTTTATAAATGTATATTAATGTAAAAATCGATGTTACATAACGTTTATTATGGTGAATTGTAAGGGGCCAGTGTCAGTCCACTCATTTTGCAAATTCTTCCGGAGTTTTAGCGCCATTATCTTAAATTAAGGTAATGAGAAGTCTACTAACTGGAAGGACGCAGTCAGAAGTATTTACTCTCGTGTCACGCAAGCGCGCAGATTGTGTGACGTGGTACGCAAGTGTTCTGCAGCGCAAACTAGGCCTGCCAGCAGAAGGAAGCGCAGTATATGCAGACAGGTTATGTTTCAGGGGAGAGCACAGTAATTGCAATTATCATAAAATATCTCCGCTTGTATTTGAAGATACTGGGATTTAAAGTGCGTTTGTAGAAGAAAATTATCCCTTATCTGTCCGTGGTGGTAAGACAGCCTTTTTTAATGAAAAAAAAAAAGACATTGTATTGTTGAGCAGTGGGGGAAGGGGATACTGGTTATTATTCCTCGCTAGATAGCTGGCCACATAAAAGAGAAAACAGAACAGAGAATTTGTTGTTACTCTACTGTTAATATTAATGTGATATTTTTCAGCAGTTCATTTCGTAACTTCGATAGGTGGCAACACCGCAGAGCGAGACTGCTGGTTACTGATTTGGAGTTTGTTTTCTATATTTCTCTGTGTTGTTATTTTGCTTAAAATTTCCAATGCCCAGACAGTAACCAGCTAGGTAACCTTGGCAGCTGCTCTAGAATCGGCTGACTTGCGAGCTAGTTAGTAAGTAGGCTGTGGTTGTATGCTATCTTACTGAATTTGAATCATTAAACCAGTTAGAATCATTGATCTAGTTAGCATGCTAGGTAGTTACTGCTGTCATTTGTAGCGCATAAACCGTCCTTAGCGGGCAAAACAATTCTAATGGTAAAACTGTATTTATATTTTGGGGTTTATGAACCACTTGTAGTTGTCTATGAATTATATCAAATTAATTGGTAGACATTGTACATGCACGTTTTCGAACAGAAAATGGACGAGTTCTGTGTTTTTTTTTGTTTTTTTATTGGAGGTTATTAACAAGCCAAGCTGTATGATTGTAGTTCTCACAAATCGTAATGTGTCGTTCTAGTTTGAATATTATCTGTTACGATAAACGCAGTCAGAGTTTACTGATGTTGCCGTCTCTGTAACTGAATGGTTCTGGTTTAAATATGATTTGGTATGATAAACGCGACTAGAGTTAGCTGATGATGCCATCGCCGTAACTGAATGGTTGATAGGCGATTGCAATTTTTGCTGCTTCCAATACACATTTTGCGTTAATATTTGATATGCGTGTGTGTATTTGATATTTTGTGAAGGTGGGGTCGGATTTTTATTTATGACTGTTCGGACTGTCGAGACTGACGTTAATATAAGCGATTTATTTTGCAATGGCTTCTATCGAAACTCAGCTGTGGAACTCGCAGTATCTGCAGTTATGTCATGCGGATGTCAAGAGACATCGGGTATCGTATTACATTTTATATTCTCCATTATTCTCAATTACCTAGAAAAATTGTTCATTAGATATTTCGTGCACACTAGTTTAAACGAAAAAAATTTTTTTTTCAATTTTGGAGGAAGATGGATAATTTTTTCAATTACGGTTAGTGTATGTTGCGGCGAAACCGTCAAGTCAGTTTTAATCAACATTATAAAATACACCGTCCGAGTCTGAACTGAGGAAATAGAAATTTGTGTAACGAAAACCTGTCTTTGACGATTTGTTTTCTTCCAGTGATTAGTTTTAGCTTGATAAAGGTTAGTTCTAAGCGGTCTACCTACGAAACAGTTCTGTATTTGCCTTGTCGTCAGACTCAGTCAGTCTGCGATGAGTTTGTAACATTTATTTTAATCAAAATACCCATTATAAAGCAATTATGAAATAATCTGCGTCATTGTTACCCTGGTTACATATATTGGCATGGCTGAAGTGCGTTTCTTGACCAGAGTGGGTTGTTAATTTGGAAAGTCATGTCCGGAATATAATTATTTATAATTTGTCTAACGTTGCTCCCTTTTGAATTGGATTGTAGGTAGTGTGGGTATCAACTAATGCCCGGAATTGTCAAAGGTAAAAAATAAGTCATGTCAGAATTCCCCGGTCTTTAGTCTATCTCTGGTATTTCTGGGTTTTGGCGTGTTTTGGTCGTCGTCTTTGATCCCTACCAAGGTACACCAAACCTGGGGGGGTGCTCTTAACCCATACTGGAGAGCTGCCAGGTAAGGGAGGTTCAATTCCAAATTCGACCCCACCCTTCACTCTGTGAAGCGCAGCTCGTTAAAAGTAAGTATTGCTGTAAATACCTCTGGGATGAGACCTCCGAACGCCCCTAGTATATTAGGTTTCATTCCCCCTCCTCCCCAAAACTGGAAATGGCGCCAATTATCTAAGATTAAGACAAAAATAATAACCCGATTCAACCTAACGATTTTCAGCAATGAAACTGAAATAAAGCATTTGGTGTTGTATCCACTAGCTTTTGCGTTTCTGTGAACAGCTAAAGTTGCGGTTGTTCATTTCTGATGTTCGTTTAATGATCTTGAGGGAAATATGAGTGAAATATCCTAGCGTATCCAAACAAATAGCACATTGAAGCTTTGGAGGATAGAGTCATTCTTTGTCGTGAACCTCAGTCAATTAAAAACGACTTTTTATAAATGAATAATAATTTTAAAAAGCTAAATATTGGCAAATTTGTGGAGCCCCTCAAAAAAAGGTTTGTGTTCCTTTTCAAAACTTGAGTATGTGCCATGCCAGGGTCACAGGGGCATCTGTGTTGTGTTAGGGTGTGGTTCCTATGGATGGTGCACTATTGTCAGAGTTGCTGAATGTAATAAATGTCCGTTTGTCTTGCCCTTCTCAATTGCTGACGCCTGTATTTTGTACTTGTGGTAAATTATTATGGGCTACTTTATGGTACATAACTTGTTGTTTCCTCTTACTGCGGCTTATAGGTTTAACACTGGTAACACCCCTTGAATAAAAAATAAAGGACAGGGCGAAATCTGTTGTAGGCTTACCTTTGCTTACTGAAGAGAATCGCCACTCTTATTCTGTCTGCACACAAAGAGCACTGAATTATTTTCACTGCCAACCTATTCCTCTGAAATGGCCTTCTCCCAAACTTCAGCTGCCGGGGTCTGTCCAGGAATCCGTTTCCCGGACTGATTAGACAATCTTTAGAGGTCTACGAAGACTGCAGAAAGCAAACATTTGCTTGGTAATGCCTGAGCTTGTTTGTTAACTTAATGATTTAAGGTACCTATTATTGTTTAGGTTGAGTTTATGGCCTTAATAACGAGGGCAATTGCAAGAGCTTTTCTCGGCGCAGCACTAGGTGATGTTTTCAGACGAGGTTAGAAGGTTGTTATTCATCTGTGAAAATTGCAGGACAGCCCATGGACGTATGGGCTATAAAGTACAATAAGCAATTCAGCTTGTCCGCATTGGAGTCAGCTTGAAAAATCGTCCTGTGACTCGATTTCATCACTCGGTATTGAGCGCCTTCGTTTAGCAGGAAGGGTTCAGGGCCAGCTACTTCAAAGCGATCAGCGACTTTGGAAGCGTCCTGCCACTCGATTTCATCACTCGGTATTGAGCGCCTTCGTTTAGCAGG